>CAKALG010042281.1:4277-17234 GCA_916700815.1 Helicolenus hilgendorfi
TCTTGGCAGGTTCCGTCCTCAATACTCGGCCAGCCCGGCTACGTCAACAAAGCGATGAGAAGTATAGCAAATATTTGTTTGCTGCTATATTAATGTTCTGGATATCGAATTTAGCACCTTTAAATTCCCACTTATCGTGGTTTAAAGTCATGTGATACAGATGAGTATACTGACCTCCACATACTTTCTTGCATTGTTTGGATTCTCTGCCAGCTGTTACTCCAAACATATAGTTTGTCAATCCTATTTGATAGAGGAAAGTATGACTCTGCAGTTTCGTTTGTGGACGTGTTCGGTCTGAGCCAGCACCTGTTATATCCTTCTTTTCTCTGTATGTCATGACACCAGGATGCATTAGTACAAGTGGATGAGAAGTATCGCAAGGCCATGGTGTCCAACGCCCAGCTGGATAACGAGAAAAACAACCTGATGTACCAGGTGGACACGCTCAAGGACTCGCTCATGGAGCTGGAGGAACTGCTGTCTGAGTCGCGCCGGGGATATGAGGACAAAGTCAAGGTACAGCAACAGCAGGCAGACAGTGATAGTCTTTGAAACAAATATGTGGCTGAGGTCTATAATATTATCAATTTTAAGAATAGTGTCATAAAAACACACTATCTATTAAGGACATACAATATTATGTGCAGTATATCTACCAAATAAGGACTGTAACGTGTACCAGGTCTCAGAATGACAACTGACATCACCCTTAACAGCGATGGAAGTAGCTTTCCTGTAATGTTGTTGGTGGGGTCTGTATGAGATAGATGTTCATAATGAAAACGAAGGGGTTATTGGTTGACGAGCTGTCTCTTGTTCCTCACAGGAATACGAACGAGAGAAACATGCCCACACTGTGCTTCAGTTCCAGTTCAGTGAAATGAAGGAGACGCTAAAGCAAAGCGAAGAGCTGCTGAATGTGAGTATTTGTCCCCCAGTGTCAACGTGTGTCACGTAGACTGGGAGTGGAGAGATGGAGACAGATATTAAGAAAGGAAAGCAGCTGGCTTTTAGTCAGTTTGTCACTTAGAAACGCTGCATGTCGGGGTACATTTCACAGCTTTCTTTTTGTTCACACTACATATGCATGCACTGTTTCTCTTTTTGCTTTCTCTCTCAACATCTCAAACTTGATTTCCTCTTCCTGCCGTTTAGGACATCCGTCAGCTGCGACTCAAACAGGAAGGTTTTGTTAGAGAAATATCTGACCTGCAGGAGACGGTGGAATGGAAGGATAAAAAGATTGGGGTACGGCCTATGAGCCCTGGTCCAGCAGTTTTGTGTTTTATTAACTTCATCACGTTCAGCATTTACTTTTTGCCGACATTAATTCGGTATCTCCTTTGCATGAAACTGAATGCCATCTTTCACTTCTTTTCACCTCTTGTACACTTTTCTCATCACTTTCTTTCGTAATCTGCCACCTGGGGGGGCTCTGCTCAGGCCTTAGAGCGACAGAAAGAATACACAGATCCAATCCGAATTGAGCGAGATGAGCTCAGAGAAGAGGTGGTGAAGCTGAGAGACATTCTGAAGGTACTCAGTCAGTGTGTGAATGCTTATTTCAGCTGCAAGTGTGATGATACCGTTTTGAATATCGTTGTCATGGTTCCTAAAGCTTAACAAGTAAAACCAGATTCTGGTTTATTGAAGGTAGAAAGTAATTACAATTGCAAATGTATTCTAGGTTTACTTTGTTGTTTCAAACTCAGTTTTCAAACCAAATATACAGCATTGCAATTTACTTTCAAGGTGTGTAATCTATGGAGCTAATGTTTCACTTTTAATTTTGTCTAGAAACATGGAATAGTATTGGGACCTGATCTAAACATCAACGGAGAGGTTGGTGAGACAGACGTTGACGGGACCCCCAGTGCAGACCCTGCCTCCCAACCGGCTCAGGATTCCCAGACCTCCCCAACGGAGGGGAACAGCATGCTAGGTAAAACACAGAGGAATAAACACTTCTCACTGCATGGCTTGGCATAAAACTGTCTGAAGACTTTCATTCCAAAATGCTTTAGAGTAGTGATGGCACAGAAAATTCAGCAATGAAAATATCCAAATGGATACGGTGTACTGAGCTTACACAGTTAATAATTTTTTTCACAATTGATATCTGAATTTGCGAATGGTTAATGTCTAATTTTGGAGTGAACTCTTCATTTTCCAGTATTGTGCTCCTGGAATGTCAAATGTTACTTTAACTCGGATTTGCAGTAACCTGAAAGGATAAGTCTGGTGATATTCTATATTTTTCTTGAGACTGAAAGTATATTTGTTTGAGCTTAGAAACAGACAATTGGTGCCTTCAAAAATTAAACTCATGAACTCATATTTATCAGTGAGTCATACTCACACATGCACGTAAATACTCATTAATCTGCAGCTGAAAATAGTCCCCAATAAATGCACTATTTACTCCTGTTTGAGTAATGTGTACCAAAAACTATAGTGACCAGCTGCTTTTAGGAAGTAACTGAGCCTTTTGAAAACAAAATTATGTATTTGCGCGCAGTTTTTAAAAATGTACAGTACGTCTGTAGAAGTAACAAATGTGCTTGTGCTACTGACGGGTTAGGAAAGTCGGAAAGTAGTGAGAGACAGACTGAAGCTTTATTTACTTATTTTTAGTCTTTTCATGGAATTTGTTGACAAGAATAATATAGAGAAACGCCAGCCTTATCCTTTTTAAGCGACATCTATCCGACCTGCTTTTCTCAGCAACACCTCACTTTCTCTTTACTATTGGCTTTGTTTTGGCTTTTATTTCATTTCATTCATCTCTTGCACCCTCTTCGTCATTTCAGCTAATACATATTAGTTCGGAATCACAACTAATTCTGTTAATGCAAGTGGTGTAGGTGAGTAAATGCTGACTGGTCCTTACAGGGTTGATGGTACAAAGTATTTTAGAGTTATTTTTAGAAGCAAATATTATGTGTAAGGAACATTATTGTATATGCACTGTAATGTAACTTTGTGTCGCTGGCTTCAGACTTCTTTTCTTGTTGCACTGACGTGCTGGAGATCAAGAACTTAATTTCGGTGTTCCTCCTGCCTTTCTTCTTCTTGTTCTCCTTGTGCTTCTCTTGGTCAATTTGGCTCTGTTCTTCTCTTCTTGGCCACTGAATCAATCGGGTGTTCTGCCTTAAATTGACTTCTGCTGATGCACTTCCTCTCCAAGATTACAGTTTTGAAAATCATGTCTTAAGTCAACATTTTTTTTGTCCCTCGATCACCGTGTACTCTTCATGATCTCTCAGGCCACACAGAGGAGACTCAGTTGAGAAGTAGCGGAGAGGAAGAGGTGGATCCAGAGCAGCATCAAGAAATGTTTGAGGATGCCAAAGAGAATCTCTCGAGCTCTGATACACTCTGTAATGTTGCTGGTGTGTCCACACTGGAAACATCTAGTGAAGCAGCAGAAGAACAGCCAACAGAAGAACAACTGATATGCTTAGAAGAAGACAAGAAGACCGCCATAGAAGAAGACAATGCTGAAGAAAATGGCCTTAGCAAGGACTTAAATGTTGATATTAATGACCAATCATTCACAGAGGTCAAAGATATAATCGTTTGCAGCCCTGGGCTTCAAGGGATTGTAAAAAGTCCTGAGGAAAACGTTCAAGAAACAGAAATGCCTACAGGGGGAGATTTAGGGGAGATAAGTAACCCAGATTTAGGGAAGACAGAAACCAAAAGCGGTAGTGTTGACACACACAGTGATGACATTAGAGAGTCATGTAACAACGTTTTTGAAGAGCAAGAAAACAAACAGGAAGATGTTGAGAAAAGTAATTTGAGAAATACAGAATCATGTCATCAGCAAAAAGTTGCCCAAGATGTTAGGAAAGAAAGTTTACCTGATGAGTCCATCCCAGCTGTATCAAACACTGAACCTCAACAAGAGCCTGAGAACACAGAAGAGGCGGAGAACGACGAGGCAGAGGAAATATCCAGTAATCCTCAGCCTCAGGGCGCTGCTGCCTCAGGGAAAAAGAAGAAAAGGAAGAGGAGAGGCAAAAAGAAAGGAGGAACGCACGAGGATAAGAACCAACAAAAAGATGGAACAGATAAAGAAAAGGGCAAAACAGAAAGGGACACCGAATCTGCTACAAGAGATAATGTGCCAACGACAGAACCTGAAATTGATGGTTCTGTCACTGAAACCCTCAACAAGTCAAGAGTGGATCAAGTTAAGAATGAGCGAGACAGGCAAGAAACTGTGGAGGTAGATGGAGTAGAAGCAGTGGAACACACTGAAACCGTCTCTCCCAATGAAACTCTCAAAGAATCAAGACTGGATCATGTTACAGATGAGCACAACAAGGAACAAACTTTGGAAATGGAGAAAGTAGAAGCAGCAGAAGCCGTGGCAACTACTGAAACCTTTGCTCACATTGAAACTCACGAAGAAGTAAGGGTGGATGACGTTACGGATGAACAGAACAAGGAGAAAAGTTTAGAAAATAAATCAGTAGAAGCAGTAGAGGCAGTGGCAACCGCTCATGTTGAAACTCTCAAGGAAGAAATGGTTGATGATGTTATGGATGATCAGAATAAGGAACAAAGTTTGGAAAATAAAACAGTAGAAGCAGTAGAGGCAGTGGCACCCGATCATGTTGAAACTCTCAAGGAAGAAATGGTTGATGATGTTATGGATGATCAGAATAAGGAACAAAGTTTGGAAAATAAAACAGTAGAAGCAGTAGAGGCAGTGGCAACCGCTCATGTTGAAACTCTCAAGGAAGAAAGAGTTGATGTTATGGATGAACAGAACAAGGAACAAAGTTTGGAAAATAAAACAGTAGAAGCAGTAGAGGCAGTGGCACCCGATCATGTTGAAACTCTCAAGGAAGAAATGGTTGATGATGTTATGGATGATCAGAATAAGGAACAAAGTTTGGAAAATAAAACAGTAGAAGCAGTAGAGGCAGTGGCAACCGCTCATGTTGAAACTCTCAAGGAAGAAAGAGTTGATGTTATGGATGAACAGAACAAGGAACAAAGTTTGGAAAATAAAACAGTAGAAGCAGTAGAGGCAGTGGCACCCGATCATGTTGAAACTCTCAAGGAAGAAATGGTTGATGATGTTATGGATGATCAGAATAAGGAACAAAGTTTGGAAAATAAAACAGTAGAAGCAGTAGAGGCAGTGGCAACCGCTCATGTTGAAACTCTCAAGGAAGAAAGAGTTGATGTTATGGATGAACAGAACAAGGAACAAAGTTTGGAAAATAAAACAGTAGAAGCAGTAGAGGCAGTGGCACCCGATCATGTTGAAACTCTCAAGGAAGAAATGGTTGATGATGTTATGGATGATCAGAATAAGGAACAAAGTTTGGAAAATAAAACAGTAGAAGCAGTAGAGGCAGTGGCAACCGCTCATGTTGAAACTCTCAAGGAAGAAAGAGTTGATGTTATGGATGAACAGAACAAGGAACAAAGTTTGGAAAATAAAACAGTAGAAGCAGTAGAGGCAGTGGCACCCGATCATGTTGAAACTCTCAAGGAAGAAATGGTTGATGATGTTATGGATGATCAGAATAAGGAACAAAGTTTGGAAAATAAAACAGTAGAAGCAGTAGAGGCAGTGGCAACCGCTCATGTTGAAACTCTCAAGGAAGAAAGAGTTGATGTTATGGATGAACAGAACAAGGAACAAAGTTTGGAAAATAAAACAGTAGAAGCAGTAGAGGCAGTGGCACCCGATCATGTTGAAACTCTCAAGGAATCCAGAACAGATCCCAGAAAGGATGAGCATGATGAGGAACGAGCTTTGGAAACAGAGAAAGTAGAAGAAGTGGGATCTATAACCAGTCCTGTCCCAGAGACCAACCTCAGTACTTCTGATCTTATTGAAAACTCCAAAGGTGCCGAGAGCACTGATGGTCTTGACAAAGAGTGTTCTTCCAGTGTAGATAACTCTAAAAGTGAAACAGACATCTCAGCTGATGACAATGTCATCCATGAGTCAGAAATTATTGATGGTGCAGAGGACGAAGTTAGGTCTATTGATGAGATGACATCTGAATGCACAGCTAATAACCCCGAAGACGCCTTTGAAACAAGCGGTAAGGAAAACACTGAAGCTGAATCACATGTTCCAAGCAGTGGTGACATTGCCGCTGATGAATCTGAACCCACAAGCAATTCTGAGAATAAGGATGACACGTCTGTGTCCCTGTCTTCTACTGATGGCTTCCACGACGCTCTCGAGAGCTTGCCTGGCTCAGAGCAGTCTGAACCCGTGAACAAGGTTTCCGATAGCGGTCCAGAGGAAGCAACTGAGACAGTCAAAGATGACGAGGAGCCAGGAGCAGAGCCTGAACAAGAATCCTTTTCTCCCAGTGTCATTTCTCCCAGTCCTGACGGGGATGATTCGGAGCTAAAAGCAGACGGAGCAGAAAAGGAGGAGCTGAACGGAGACTTGAGGGAACCAGAAGGTTTAGTCGAACCAGACAGCTCGAATGAAGAAAAAAGTAACAGTCTTGTCAGTGCATCATTAACAAAACTCGCTGATGCATTTGCCTCTGTAAAGAGTCTGTTGGCAACTGCAGTGCAGACCGAACAACTGGATGATGTAGAAAGCCAGGCTTTACAGTGCGAGGATCAGATTGATGAACCAAATGCCGAAGCGCCCTCTGAATCAGAAGAGATCAATACCATTGACACAATAAATACAACAGACTCTTCAAAAGAAGCAACTGAAATTGGGTCCGCGGTTGAGCAGGACCACAGTACTGAAGAGTCAGCCGTCGCAGAAGACCCAGAACATAAAAACAGTCAAAATGATCAGCAAAGCGAAACACAGCAACTGCCCGAACCCAGCAAAGACAAGTCTGATGATGATTCATCTCAACCCACCCTGCAGGAGAGCGATGAGGATGAGGATGACATTGACGAAGGACGGTCTTTTGACTTTGATGACATGGATATTGAGGTGGCTGTGGCGATGAGTCTCCCTAAAAATCCAAAACAGGAAGAAGTGGAGGAGGGAGTTGGTGTCATGTCAGATGAAAGCAACAACGGTAGTTCGTCAAATGAAAATAGACGAGACGAGCCAGTTGAAAGCATTGACGAGAAGTGTACGGTTGATGGGGGTAACCAGGTAGATACACTAGATACTACGCCTCGAGACAACAAAGACTCTTTGGCTGATGAGGATGCCACGTCTGAAAAAGGGGAACGTGTGGAAAATGTGTGTGAAAAGCAGAAAAACATGCCTGAGGAAGAAGTCCGTGTAGCAGATGAGTCCAGGCCCATTATAGAGGAGGTTAAGGTTTTGAGTGTTGGAGAGTTGGGTGCTGTTGTGGAGGACATTAACCAGGCGATGTCCCCACCAGTAGAGAAAGGATCAGATGCCATTAAGCATGAGTTGCAGGGTAAAGATTTAGGTCTACCAAAGAGTGCAGAGCAAGTGACCAGCAATAAAGAGGCACAGCAGACAGGGAAAGATGTGAAGAGGAACGGCAAGAAAGGCAAAGGCAAGGGCAAAGAGGAGTGTAAGATGTCTTAGCTTGTAGATGGTATATAGTAGGGCTGTCAAAATTAGCCAAGAATGATGTTTGAATATTATTTCTAAAAAAATCTAAAACTATTTGAATATCTATTTTTGTGCTATGTCCATGACACCATGTCCTAACTGGCTGCGAGTGATGCAGCTGCGCGTCGTTTTGAGCTGAACTTTTGTCAGAAGCCCTGTTTCTATTTATTTCTGTCGCGATGGACAAGGAACGGCTGATTCGTGAAGTTGAAAATGAGGAGTTATCTATAGGATACCTCCTCATTTCACTACAAGAACCTAAATAAGGTGGCAGCTGGCTGGAGGGAGATCACCTGAAAGTGTCTTACTTGCTGTTGGCTATATTGTATGTCATTTCCATTAAATATAACAATTAGGGCTGTCAATGGATTAAAATATTTAATTATTACGATTAATCGCATGATTGTCCATGATTGATCGCAAATTAATCACACATTTTTCAGCTGTTTAAAATGTACCTTAAAGGGAGATTTTTCTCAAGTATTTAATACTCTTATCATTATAGGAGTGAACAACTATTCTGCTTTATGCAAATGTATGTATATATTTATTATTGTAAATCAATTAACAACACAAAACAATGACAGATATTGTCCAGAAACCCTCACAGGTACTGCATTTAGCATAAAAAATATGCTCAAATCATAACATGGCAAACTCAAGCCCAACAACAGCTGTCAGTGTGCTGACTTGACTATGACTTGCCCCAAACTGGATGTGATTATCATAAGGTGGGCATGCCTGTAAAGGGGAGACTCGTGGGTACCCATAGAACCCATTTTCATTCACATATCTTGAGGTCAGAGGTCAAGGGACCCCAAAATGGCCATGTCAGTTTTTATTCGCCAGAGTTTGGATCGTTATTTTATCTCCTTCGCAACAATCTATTATGACATGGTTGGTACCAATGTATTCCTTAGGTTTTTTTAGTTTCATATCATATCAGTATCGTATAGTTAACGCGTTACAGACATCAGTGGCGTTAATACGAATTTGTGTTAACGCGTTATTGTCACGTTAACCCTAAAAAAACACATAGGTTTGATCTATTCGAATATCTATTTTTGCGCCTTATGTCCGTCACACCGTGTCCTAACTGGCTGCGAGTGATGCAGGTGGGCGGCGCATCATTTTGAGCTGAACATTTGTCAGAAGCCCTGTTTCTATTTATTTCTGTCGCAATGGACGAGGAACGGCTGATTCCTGAAGTTGAAAATGAGGAGTTATCAATACGATACCTCCTCATTTCACTATAGTGTCCTACTTGCTGTTGGCTATATTGCATTTCATTTCCACTAAATATCACAATATTAGTGTTTTCTGTTTAAAAAGTACGAACGTCAGAAGATAGCCAGTACTACTCACCTATCTTTTAAGTAGTTACTTCTCTAGTCTGATCTCGAGTGCACGGCTGATACGTACGTGGTTTGTTTACATCACGTAACGTAACGCTTGCTGTGTCCGCAGTCTCCGCAGTCTCTGCGGCCCAGTTCTCTGCCATCATTACAGTTGTTGTTGAGTTATTCCTCGTTCAGCTTGACCTAACGTTACATTTCATTTTCAGTTAATGAAAGTGACGTTGTGTTACTCCTGTCATGCGCTGCATTCAGTGCTCGCGGAGCAGACAGCCGCAGTGTTTTGTTTTTTTTACTACTCAAAGATATATTCAAATTTAGAATAGTCGTTGACAGCCCTAGTATATAGTATAGATATATATCATTATATATCATTTGATCTGCCTCTACTAGTCTTCGCTTGGCTGTTTACAAAGTGGTAAAATAAATCTGTGCAGCACTTTGAATCTTTCCCAAATGAATATTGATGTAAGTTTATATATTCTTTTAATGAAATCCATGTAAACAGTCTAAAGGTCCAAACATTTGTTTTCATTGAGGTCATATGTGCAAAAAGAAAAGAGTTTGTGGAGAGATGAGACTGTAAACTTCTTTTTAACAGTATATTTTACTGTCGGACTATACTGTACTTGCCGTGTCAGGTGACATTATTTTGTTATTGATGCACATTTATGATGCTGCTGCTTGTTTTATGTTTCATGAATAATATTGCTCTGCAAGTGTATCACGCAACTTTTTCTCATGCTACAATTCCAGGAACTCTTTGATCCATTCATTCCATAAGTGCACAATAAAAAACACAGCTGTTAACTCTCACTAGCAAACTAGCTTTTACATGTTGTAGCTGTAATGTTGACGGTTAAAATGAAAAGTGCTTGGAGACCCTGTCCTGTTCTCAGGGATTAATACAACAGTTGTTTGACTTAAACAAAGCCGTTTCCATCTACAAGAACGGGAAATGTATGATAAATGTATGTTTGCATTTTGTTGCACTAAATGGAGAAGATGAATGTGTTACGTCCACGCTGAAATGCCAATAAATACCCTGCTGTTACCAGTTTGAAATGTTGTTGTAAATGCATGTTTGTAATGAAACCCCTTGAGTGATAGGATGAAAAGCGATTTGTCCGCTCCGGGCAAGAAATGTTACTAGCATAATTTTCAGTCAGCGCATTTACACTTATTATTGTGTGGTCATGTAGTGAGAATGTAAACCTGCCAGCTGTGTGCTCTTGCGTTGACCCTCTTCTCCACAGTTTGTGCATGCTAACATTCCCCCTCACACTCCGCTCCATCACTCCCCCATGGATGCCTGCTCTGTTGCATGCATCAACCAACCTCCCACCCTGACCCAGCTCCTTCCCCATCCCACCATCTCCTTGGCTCCTCCCACCCCTGGTATGTTAACTTTTATTTTTTAAAGATGGAGTTGTGTTATTGTTGTGGAATTGGTGTTGTATTTATGGCTTTGTGATTGCATGGCGTTGCATTTGAATGAATGAATATGTGAGACTCAGATGTCAAACGTGTTTTATCTTGTAGAGATTCGCCTGAGGAAACTGGTGGATGAGCGAGAAAAGATGATAGAGCAGGTGGGTCCATTATTCATCTGAAAAGGCCTGTTGATAATGTTTATTAAACTGTTGTCTCAGTTAGAATTAATATTTGACGCAAAATAGCAAGTCAAAGGAGATACACCAAGAAGAAATTCTACCTCTAACAGACAGACTACAGTATATATATTACAGTCACAGCAGACTGTTGCAAGGCCATTTATTTTCAATTTCTATCATGTTTGTCCCATTACTATTAACATTGAGTATAATACATTTTTGATGCATGAATGTTTAGTTTGAAAGCTGCAATTGTCTCAATTAAAGGTAGGGTTCGATAATCTTGAAAAATCAGTAAGGTTATGTTCTGAAACACAAATAAACACATAACTAACTCCGCAAAACTCCACATAACCCTGTGGGAAGGTGCCGAGTTGCCGGATTTTGAATGAATTCAGACTTCCTGTCTGCTGGCTGTGGTTCACCGCTGCTCTCGTCAAACTACAGACACACACCGATCATAGCTGCACTCACGGCCCGGAGAGGAGCAGGGGGATCACTGATACACATACAATTCACACAACCCGCAGCTGCTTTGTATCTGGAGACTTGTGCCTCGGTATCAGAAACCGAGGGACGTCACACAGCGCTGTTATTGTCTGGGGGTTACACCCCCACGTGGGGCCCAAAGGCTTTTTGCAGACACACACAAACAGATACCACAACACACTTCTAGTGTGGCATAAGTGATGATTGAGAGGGATTCTTTTTCTATCAGTCTATACATTGTTTTTTTGAGTTAATTCTTGCATATTATACCTTTTTAAAAGCACATCAATGAGCCACACTATTGCACTGGGTGACTTGTTCCTTCATTACCATGACCATACACATTGTAATTATTTTGCCTCAGTCCCACACACACTGTCTGCTGTCCCAAATACTTACTAGAGCACCAAATGTGTATTAATCCGCAGCTGAAAATAGTCCCCAACAAATGCATTATTTCCTCCGAGTAATGTTTGCGAACAACCACAGTGACTCGCTGTTTTATGAAATGACTGAGCCTTTAAAAAGATAAAACTATACATTTGTGAGAAGTTCGTATATATGTATGTCTTCAGTAGGAACCAATGTGCTTGGGGTCGGGGACTCACAGTATCAAGAGAGGACATTTTCATTGGATTTTCCCTTAAACTCATTTTAAAAGACAATTGCAGTATCTTCTATCATGACAATACATTATATCATTTCAGTGACCTACAGAAATTGACACGGTGGCCAACATTACACTGTGAAATGAATAAAAAATGAGTTGTATGTTGCTCATGGAGACTTGTCATTCATCAGCTGGTGTGTTAATGGCTCCATTTACAGGTAAAGAAACTAAAGTCCCAGTTGGACCAGAAGACACAGAGGAACGGCACCGACAACAGTTCAAGCCCGGATGGTGAAATTCTTGAAAACGGCAACGATCCAAACGTAATAGAACTGCAGAGTGAGTAAACACAATGCATGAAAACAGACCGGTAATTGCAGTTTGCTACTGTATCGTCTCCTACAACTCAACAATATATGCTTTTGCTAAACCTTTTCAGGAGATTCAAGCAGACAAATAAGTGACTTCAAGTTCAAACTTGTGAAAGCAGAGCAAGAAGTCACCGCTTTGGAACAAAACGTGAGTCGAGAAGAATTATGAATTCATAGCATACCTAAAAATATGAATATTCTTATCTGAGAAGTCTAATCTGTTTTTTGTTGTTGTTTCCAGGTGATCAGACTTGAGGGTCAGGTGACACGCTACAAGTCTTCAGCAGAGAACGCCGAGAAAGTGGAGGATGAGCTGAAGGCAGAGAAACGGAAACTACAGAGAGAGGTAGAGCGTTGTTTTCTTAAGCTGGGGACACACCAACCCGACGTCAGAGAGCTAGCAGCGACGAAGGCCGCCGGTTACATCGCTCATGTTTTGGCCAAAAGGTTGCACCCGAACACATCGCAAGACTACAGCTGGCGGCCAACTATCACCTAGTCGTTCTGCGCCTACGTGAGATTAAATAACTCTCCGCACCGGCAGGCGGTGGTAGTCTGTATTTGTCATTCAAAACGGGAAACCGGAAGACCGAGATATACAAGCCGCCGTTATGATACGTACATGAAACAAAGTGGCGTTAGCCGACCATTTTCACACCACTCTCACTCACCTTTAAGGTTCAATCCAGATGGCCATGTCGCTGTGAAAATATCCGTGTATTGGAATGATCAGATGAGATGGAGATGAAAAATGAGAAGAGCCTTTTGTGTTTTTCCTCTTGACTTTTTACTCGTTGGCTTGCTTTCCTCACTTCCGTTTCTGTTCTTGTGCACTGTTCGTTTAATCTGAACAGCCAATCAGAGCAATTTCTCTGTCGGCCGAAAAACCTCCGACAGGGCAGACTAGAACCGACGGTGCGGGACAAACCGAAAATACTACGCCGACAGACGTTCGCCAACGGCCCCA
>CAKALG010042288.1:0-10174 GCA_916700815.1 Helicolenus hilgendorfi
GGGATTTATCATGTCTCATCTCCCTCTCCCCCTTATCTAGCTCTCTTTCTCTTCATCTATTTTTCACTCTGTCTAGCTCTTTAACTCTCTCTCTCTCTTTCTTTCTGCAGTCTCCGCTTTCATGCTCGTACCTAGCATCCAACTGATACTTTCAAGGATTATTTTAAGGGCCGCTCAGATCAAACGCCCTCTGCCCGGACCCTGCCTCGGTTACCAGCCCCTTTAATTAGACATGGCTAATAACACTAAGCAAGTGCTGATAGCCATCTCTCTGATAAGACCAGCCGCACAAGGACACAGGGCCCCTTTCTAGCTTTTATAGTGCTACCTAAGGTTAAAACGGCTAGTTAGCAAACTTATTTTATGGCACCGGCCGGTCACGCTTAGCGCCCAATTAACAGGCTGGTTTGGCATTTGCAGAGCGTTCATTTTGCAAAAGCAGGATAGCAATCGGGCTGATAAGCTAACGAGGACAACTTGAAATGCTAAATGCATAATGAAAAAGTGCTAAATAAAGATGGTCAGTGGACACCGAATAAAATGATTTTTAACAGAATAACGAGCTGCTGCTGCTATAATGTCCAAAAGTAACTGCACTTTTTGGGGTATTTTTTTTGTTTCTTAATTTAAGATGACAGTGTTTCTGTCTTTCCAAATGTCATGCGGAGTACAAATATGTCATCATCCAACCCGGTCCACAGCAGTACGTGAAATAGTCACGAAATTTAATGTATTGTTTTGTGTACAAAGACACAAAATTCACATTTTTTGTATGATTGAAATCAGTTCGTATGTAATCCACGTCACTGTGAACCGGGAGGTATAAAGACCAGCGAACGCCACATAGGTTGTTCACAGGAGTTTCGCCTAGGTGACCGCTGTTCGTGTCCCGCGTGAAACCAAAGGTTAAAATAGATCTATTTGTCACGCAACTTCTGCACTTAAGTTACGACACTTCTGGAGTTATTTGAACCCAAACCTCGATCTTTTTGTAAACCTAACGAAGTAGTTTGTTGCCTAAACCTAACGAAGTAGTTTGTTGCCTAAACCTAACGAAGTTGATTTATTCCCAAACTTAACTGCATCATGTGTTGTTGGACATACGTATGAAAAAGCACAAAAAATACGTTGTTGAAAGTCGTGCTGAGCGTCACGAAAAAAAAAAGGGGAAATTTGTGTCTATGTACGCAAATCAAATACACAAATACAAGTTTTGTGACTATTTCACAAACTGCCATGAGACTGTGTTGCCTCATCATCTGTTAAAGTAGTTAAAGTGCATGGCTAACTATTTCTTAAAAAAAGGTTAGACTAACTTTAAACTGGTTTGAAGGACAATACGGTGCTTAGATGGGAATAAATCCTAAAAGAGATGTTCACTGACCAATTAAAGCACACGTTGATCACAGTAAAAGCTGCTGCAAGAGGCCACACACACCAAAATAAGTCAGTCAATGTAAACCCATGTACTATAATTAGTCTCAGAGCTACCACTTTTTCACTAATCTTTCTTGTATGACTGGAAAAACATCCAATAAAATCATCCAACTTGCATGTAGGCTGATTTTATTGGATGTTTTCAGACGATAGCTCGACTCTTAATTAACATTGGGCGCTCGTGTTTGGGCTGAGTTGGGCTGTTGGTTTGGAAAACCACTCCAGGCCATATCTCTTTAGATGGATTGATCTAGGTGAGGATGATTCGCTAAGTGGTGTGTGTTTCTGTGTGTGAGCAGGATGAAAATAGGGGTGGGAGTGCAGGCATTAATTCCGATCATTAAGAACTTGGATAGCCCGGGGATACAAACCCCTGAAATCGACTGCATGTAAACTCTGAAACGACTTACCAGTTGTTCACTTGTAGGATGGTGAGGCCTGTGTCTTGCGCCAGCTGTTTCTTCTGTTCTTCTGACGGGTAGGGATGCTGCAGGAGACAGAGATAAACATCTTTGAGAAAAGGCTGACCACAAATTGTTTAATGAAGCTCCTGAAAAAAAAAGGTTTGATGTGCCTTTTTAGTAAATACAGACTTGTAGTAGGGCACAGGTTACACACACACATACACACACACACACACACAGCGACACACACACTGAGTAATGAGAGGTAGAAAATGAGACGTGTGCTCATGCTCATTGGCGTGTAGGTGTCAGTGTGCCTATCTGGATATATACTGTAAGTATGTGTGAGTGTGTGCACACTCTCTCTCTCCCCCCTCCGATCATTAATGGAATATGAAATCTTGTAATTAATGGCAGCCAAAAAGGCAAGCCAATTAGAAAGTTAAGTGAAGTGGAGAACCAGCTCTGGTAATTAGGCAGCCTCTTACACAAATATATTCGCGTCGACGGCCCCCCTTTCACCCTGCTGCATATGTAATCAGCGAGCGGGGAATATGTAACGTTAACCTGACGGAATACAGACAAGACAATGTAGAAGCTCTCGTCTTTATTGCTGCTGTTTGCCTTTATCCTCATTGCAGTTGGTGGAATAACATGACAGCCACTTTGCTGTGATCATTTTTGCAGTTTAATTGCTCCGATTGTAAGAAACCTTAAGAGTGGAGAAAGCCGTATCTGTTTGAGTGCCATCTTCACACAGGAGCAGGCATTTCTTCAATCTAATATTCAGGCTTTTAAATCTTATATATCAATATATCTGTTATATATATGTTACATTTCTTCGATGTAAATCAATTTTCCACACAGAGATGATTAGACCTTTTTTTCTTCTTTTACATCATCTTAACTTCATCACCTTGATATTACTAATTCAATTAGTCCAAACAAAACAATTCACACTAATAAAAGATATATTACTTTGTAAACCAAGTACATATTTTTAGTCCGGAATTGTCGCACATTTAAAAATAAATACGACCTCAAGTCGTGTCAATCATGTTTTTACACACCGACTCCGTCCATCATTCAAGTATTGAGAACAACGTTCTTTGAGTTTTCAGTCAAAAGGCAAAAGAGGGTTGTTTGACCACTCAGAGCCACCGTCCGTTCAAACGTCATTACCCAAATTTATCTGATAAACTGATTTGCTTCATTTCCCAGCATAAAGCACTTTACAATAAATGAATAAAATAATACAGAGATGTGGAATTTAAAGATATATCGTGGCAGATGATTGCAGAACAGCTTGGAATCGGGGATGGTCACAAAACAAAGGATATATGTAAGATTAGACATTGTGCCGTAGGCGGCTAAACGATAGCTTCTTGCTAATGTAATTCATTCATTAGCCCCGTTTGGGACTGGCGCTACCCATTGCAACCCACGTAATCAATTCAGTTTTGGCTCATATGGCGAAGAGAATAAGAAAACGCATCGGACTCAAGGTTCCAAAAAAGACCTTTACTCTGATATAACTTTATATTAATCTGAATTAATCTGATAAATGACACATGGTTGCATGATGGATAAACAACGGTTGAACTGTTGGAAAGACAACCCAGTCTTTAAATACTTGACTGTGCTCCGGCCTCGAGAAGCCGGCTGAGAACAGTTAAAGTCGAGCCACCTGTTTAAATATATAGAATGAATAAATTGGATGAATGTGGACTCGGGGAGTGTGTTGATTTATATTAGAGTGGTGGGAGGGTTGTTCTGGGAGTGGGGGGTATCACAGTTGCACGGGTCCTTGTTCGTGGAGGACAATGTGCTGTTCATGGCTGAGACAAGACATGGACTGTGCTGAACACCATAGGCAGGCCATAAAAGAGGAGGAGAGGAGGAAAGGAGGGAGGAACGGGGGAGAGAATAGATTGTTGAAGGGATAGTACGAACTGGAAACTATGTATATAGCAAAATACTATGTATACACAGGAAAAAGAGATGCATTTATAACCAAAGAGGATCATTAAAGATCACCAAAACTCTGCAAAAGTGTTTTCATTTGGTCAACCAGGGGTGTGAATCAGTACCCAGTGATTTTTGTGAAATCAAAAAAATACAGTTAGCTAATTTCCCTACGTTCTCTTATCAATGCAAATAATAAATATGAAAAAAACAAACAGATTTTAGGTTACTTTTAGTTTCTTGAAAACAGGCAAAGAGCACCACTTAAAGGTGCAGTGTGTAGGAATTGGATGCAACCAACTGAAACCTCTTCCGTGTGCCAAGCGTGTAGGAGAACGTACTGTAGAACGTAAACACCTGAATGGTTTTATCTAGAGTCAGTGTTTGGTTTGGTTTGTCCATTCTGGGCTACTGTAGAAGCATGGCGTCCGGCTCCGTAAAGAGGACCCGCTGCTTATGTAGATATAAACGGCTCATTCTAATGTAACGAAAACAAAACAAATCATATTTTCAGGTAAGAAGAAAACATACTTATTCATATTATATTCCATTTCTGCTAATGGTTAAATGCACACTGGACCTTTAAGGTTACGTATGGCGTAGCAGTAGCCATACAAAGACATTTAAACCCATAATACCATAAATTCCAAAAAGTCTGTTTTTTTACATAAAACTTGCAAATCAAATTTTTGCACACAAAAAAAAAATTAAAAATAAAAAAAGCTGTTTTTTGAAATTGCACAACAAACAAAATAATTTTTCGCCGTCTACAAATGATTGATTTGAAGGATAGGAATGCAGACATTTGCCCAGTTATTCTTCCATGTCATGATGACCAACAATAGGCGCCACACATATGGCTCCCGCATAATATATCTAGTATGTCTAACCAGAACACACACACTTAATAGTCAATCAGACGTGAAAAATCAGTGCGGCGCCAGCATTTTAATTTTTTTCATTACAGTTTTTTCAGCGCATAATGAACAGGATTGTGTTTAATGGTGGGACGACCCGCCAGAGAGAGAGAGAGGAGAGGGTGTTTTTTTTTTTCCCAGCCTTCCCATGTCCATGTGATTGGTTGGGGGGGGAATGGGAACACAAGGAGGCTAATTTCATGCGCTAAGTTATAATTGCATTGTCGCCTCGGGCCAATTTTGCGTCCACTTCTTTCCTACAACCATTTTTGTGTGCCTTTATGTGTGTGTGTGCATGTTAACAGTCTGGCCATTCATATACTGTGTGTGTGTGTGTGTGTGCACAAGTGTCTTCCATACCGTAGACTGATCAGATATCAGAAAATAACCGCGGATCTGGGGCGCCACTCGCCTGTCCGCGTGTAGAAAGTGAGAAAACATTATTCTTTAGGGCTTGTGTCATCTGATGTTTTGACGCATCGAACGCTTCACATACATGCACCGCACGCCCTCGCACGCCCTCGCACTCACTGCTGACACATATCGAAGCTAATCATGTGAATAACGTGTCTTTCTTCTCGAACAAACAAAGCTGATTGAACATGAAAAGATCAGTGTGTCCATTCTACGTGTCGTAGATCAGTGGAAGCAGCAGGAGTGTCTGCCTCGTGATATCGGGGGGCTGCGGCCATGCCAGGGGACACAGTTACAGCACAAATGCACCCTGTTTCAGCGCTTCCCTCCCTCTAGCTTCCCAGCACACACACACGCACGCAGACCGACAGATATACACAACTAGTCACACACACAGTCAGACATGCACGCAATCTCAGACAGCAGCTCTGGGAGAAAAATGTGTCTGGCTCTGCTCGACACACATCCTGCCATACAGCGGTGGGATATTCAGTCAAGTACGGAAATAAGTACACTTCTGAGGTTCTTGTACTTATAATTTGATTAATGGTTACAAAAAAAAAACGACCCAACAGCATGGGGCAGCTGTGGCTCAGAGCTGAGGCCTGTACTTCGAAGCGAGTTCAACATACCCAGGGTATCTTCACGTTATCTTAACTAACCTTAACAAACGCAGCCTCGCTTAGCGGTCCTACGACGCCGGTTATCAACTCTGGTTTCTAAACCTGGCTACGAGCGCGTTCACATGACTGAAATGGAATTGAGAGCAAGTAAAACAAAATATATAAAAACATAAATCAAAGCGGTAAGCACCCACAAAGCCAGCAGTAAAACGTAAGACAGACTGGTGGAGCTGGATGGATCCAACAAACACAGGACGTTCAACCAGGAGATCAGCGTTCGAGACCGGTGTTTTGCTTTCTAAGTTACATTAATGACGTTTTTTTTGTGTGACTTTTGTGACATATTTTCTATACTTATGTTCCGTTTTGTTTTCTGTATATATTGTACTTAGTTAACGTAGTTATTTTAAGGCCTAAGTGAGTGGTTTTGTTGCCCCCTGCTGGCGCTGCACCTTCATACATGTGTGTAATATTCACACCTCGGCGAGGCAAAACGTGACACTGACACGCTATCTGCTGCTGGACAGGCGGGTCTATTACACGCTTTGGTGTGATACCGGCTCGACCTGCATCAGCTGCAATATGAAATAATGCTTTTTGTGTAAAAGACAACTTTTACTGAGGTAAAAATGTGAGTGTAGGACTTTTACTTGTGTGTTTTTACATCATTGTATTGCTATTTATACCAAAGTAAAGGATCTGAAAACGTATTCCACAACAGCATCCTGCCCTTAATACAACCTATACATACACTTCATGAAAGAGTTACCAGGGAGAGATGGCCTCGAAGACAGAACATCAAAATTGTTTTGTCCTCCTTTTTTATTCCAAACCACCAAATTAGCTCCTATCTGTCAAAACACTGTGATTTAGTTCCTCGCTGAGCAACGAGTCGTCCAGCTTTAATATTGTCTGTGAGCGATTCTGGTGTCTTAACGGCCTCTGGCAGCGGTTCAGCGGGGGTTGAGAGAGAGAGAGAGAGAGAGAGAGACCTTTAGTGAGTAAAGCAATAACATGTTCTTTAAAAGAGCAGATGGAAAGTTTCGGCGCATCCTTCCCTCCCTTCCCTCTTCCCTCCGCCTATCTTAATGATATGTCTTCTCCAAATATACAACTCCTTTCATGAGACTTTCCACCCTGCTCGCCGCTCTCTGCTGAGCTCGGAGCATGTGGGTGCCAGGAGGAGTGTGTGTGATTTCACTTCTCTCTTTTGTGTGTCTTATCAATCCAAGTGTGTGTGTGTGTGCATGTCTGCCGCTGTGTTGTGTGTGTGTGTGTCCATTTGAGTCAAAGATTTCGCTTGTGTGTGTTTGCGTAGACATTAGAGTGTGTGTTTATGTGTCTGTGTTTGTCTCATTTGAGCCACTGAGCTTGCTGGACCTACAAGTTCAGCTGTGCCTGGTCATATCTGTGTTAGTGCATGTGTGTGTGCGCGTGTGTGTGTGCGTGTGTGTGTGTGTGTGTGTGTGTGTGTGTGTGGGTGAGTAACAGAGCATCAGTAACATCCCCTCCCTGTCTGACCGTCTTCCTCTCTGACCCCCTCAGACAAGAACAAGAGGGGGATAGATAGACGGAGCGAAGGAAAGAGAGGAAGAAGGAGGCAAGGGAGGAGACATGGAAATGGATATCTGGAGCCCCGGGGGTTTAAAAAAAGAGATAACGGCATAAATATTCTGCAAGACCCCTCTTTACTCCCCCTGTCCCGTGTCTAACCCAGGAGAAAACTATTC
Source organism: Helicolenus hilgendorfi (assembly GCA_916700815.1). NCBI lineage: Eukaryota > Metazoa > Chordata > Actinopteri > Perciformes > Sebastidae > Helicolenus > Helicolenus hilgendorfi. The sequence goes on from CAKALG010042288.1 coordinate 7,491, forward strand.
TGGGCAGGGCGGGAGAAAAAAACTGTCAGTTACCAGTGCTACAAAAATACTAAATCGGATTACTTGATATATTTGATAAATGACTTGAAATAAAGCTTCATCAGCTGAAAATGGATTACATGTGTATGTTTTGAATCACATACATTGGGTATCTCTGTAAAGCTGAGACTCTTGTGGATCCAATGAGCCCAACTGTATTCATGTATGATGATATTAGTCCCCATAGTAGCCGTTTCATTGTAATGAGGACATCTCCTTTAAACGTGACCTCACTGTATAAAATGACCTGTGGTGACCTCTAGGATAATCACAGCCTCATGAAACTTTACAGCCACAAACTAGAGACCTAGAGCATTCAGAGGATGGGTGGCTTTCCTAGCTGGATTGACAATAAGGGGGTTTCTGAGCAGTTTACACAACAGAAGTTCTCGTCATCCAATCGCCGAAAAATGCAATTCTTGCAGAAATCTCCAAATGTCAAAAGTTTTTGTTACCAAATCACGGCATGGCTTTTTCTATGGTGATCCTCAAGGTCTTGGTGTATTAATGTGGTGTTATTGATCATTTTTATAAATAAAAAAAGGTTAAATTTAGCACCAAATCTGTGTAACAAATGGTATCAACCCCAAAATTGCTGCAAATCATAATGTTCTAAACCCTTAAAAGCCTTCAAAATGTATTTTAATTAATTAATTAATTTAACAATTAGTTTTATCATTTTTTATTATTTCTGATTTATGAAAAACTTAACAGTGCTGTGCTGCACCTCACAATGAATCTTCAGGTTCCCAGCTTTCAGATGATGTACTCCACTTCTACGTGACATCTACTGTTGACGTTTTATCTCCCTCTGAACATCCCCTATCCCCGACCACTACCCCTCTAAAAAAAGGACAGGATGGTAAGGGGTTAAAAGTCTTACATTTTAGAAGTTACCTGACCTTATAGCCTCACACTAGCTGCACCGTTATGATTCTGATTTCCTGTTCTGCTTTTCCATTTATGTTTGAGAAACCCGAAGCTAAAATGGATCACAACACCGGAGCAGCTACGAGCTCGGTGCATTGCTCCGGGTCTCGGGGTCTATATTGTGTAGACTGAACTTTTAGCCTTTACAGGACAAACTGTCCAAACAATATCTTATTCTCATCTGCAGGAGCAAGAACTCACCAACACCTTTACAGGTATGGAAAAGTACCAACTTCCTAAAGGTCATGTCTCCTTAATTCTTATTTTTCAGACTTGTAAACTGTATGAAACCTCAACTTAGTCTCTCAGTAGCAATAAGATGAAGAAGGACAAGAAAGGGAGTCTGAGTCACTCTTTTGTCGGGGATGCTCCACTTCACCGCGAAGGGAGGGCTATTTCAGAAACGTCTTTTATCTCGCTGCTGTTCTCCTTCTCTTCATCTCGCCTCCTCAGCAAAACCAGTTGTCTTCTGGCTGTCTCAGTTCCCCTCACTGCTCCAAACACTTTGACTTCTTACTTTCAAATTGGCTTTGGCTCAAAAGTAATGTATCCACACTTTAAAAATGTCATTAACATTAACAAAAACAACACTATGAATGTGATTTACGCATTTTTATTTTGTTTTGACATCTGAATACTCATCCTAGATTTATCACCTAAGTAATAAATGTCAAATAACTTTGTGTAAATATTTAAATATATTCTGCATTTTAAATGATAGCCTACATTTTAATATTACATCCCCGTCCTAATGTGTGCGATTCCATCTTAGTTAACCAATTCACTGCAGCCACAGTCCTCTCAGTCCCGTTCCTTCTTTAGCCATCAATGTTATGGTGTTATCGCTGCACATATTTCTATTTAAAGCTGCGCTTCCCCAGCCTCTGTGCATCCCATTAAAAAGGCTTGACACGCCACATTAGCTTTATAAAACGGCAACCATGAAACAGGATGGAGGGACGACTAAGAGAGAGGAAAATCATATGTTGCCACAGTCATGTGACGCGCCTCAAAAAAGGAGGCCATGACACTGCACAATCTGTGGATAACAGACGTGGGTCGATGGTATTTCGGGGAAGCTTATTTTACCGCCAGATGGTTGGGGTTTGCCACGAGGCTGCCAGAAAATGCAATGAATCACAGTAAACAACTTGTTTATGAGCAACAATTCACTTTAGTGCACTTGTCTGTTATCAATAAGAGCAAAAGAAGCTTAACTGCTCCGACACGGTGAACCCCAACGACCCGAAACACCAAGCAGGTTACGGCGAACACCAACAACATTATGCATGGTTATTGACTTGCATCAGTTGAGGTAAAAAGTGAAAAGCCTTGACTTGGCCAGGTCTGTTCGCCTCACTGTTCCCAGGTCAAATCTCTGTGGAAACCGAGCTGCCCATCAGGAATGCCTGTCGGCTAATCCGGGGGCCTTTTTGGCTAGAAGGGCATCAGAGTATCATACCAAACTGTCTTACATGCACAAACACACACACACACACACACACACTCACGAACACACAGTTTACTGGAAGTGTAGCCGTGCTGCTGCCAGACGTGTATGAGATTACCTTAAATATTTTTGGGGAGGCGAGCACATTGTTATGCCCAGAACCCTGAGCACAAGCAGACTTTAAAACAAGCCTTCCAAACTGTAAGCCTGTTGTATCTCATACAACAAGCTTCCCGTTTCCAAAATGTCTTGCTCATTCGGTGGA
>CAKALG010042292.1:0-13667 GCA_916700815.1 Helicolenus hilgendorfi
CAGCTGTGACTCATCGGATGCTTTATTGTTGTGTGAGGCGGGCGGGTGTGGGAGGGGAAAGCCGCCTGGCACGAATCTTTGATTCCCTTCACTGATCATCCGCCTCGTTTTTTTTTTTTTTGTTTTTTTTGTTTGAAGGATGGATCCTCAGTTTAATGCAAATCAGCTCTGATCAACGTCAGTGACGACATGAAAGACAGCTCACAATATTTCCATCTCATTTAATTCCCATCTTCCACATGTCTGTCTGTGCATTTCTGAGTCCTGGACAAGATTGTTCTAACCTAGTTTTTCTTTTTTCTTGTCTTGTTTTGTAAGACACAACTCTCAACGGCTCCCTCAGCATCTCCCTGCAGCACTTTGAAATCTCTGAAAGGTTCATGCTGACATTAAGGACTGAACATTTCCAAGTATTCTATTTCACATCTATTAGACAACAGTACAACATCACTACATAACAGGTGTCGAAATACTAATGAAATAAAGTATACAATATATTCATATACAATACGGCCATCTTTCAGAGAGAAGATACTGGTATCATATAGAGGTAGAAAACCTAAGGAGTCCATTGGTACCAAACATGTCATACTAGCTCGCCGCGAAGGAGGCTAAATAACGCTCCAAACTTACAATACATTTTGGCGAGGAAAAACTGGCATGGCCATTTTCAAAGGGGTCCCTTGACCTCTGACCTCTAGATACGTGAATGTAAATGGGTTCTATGGGTACCCACGAGTCTCCCCTTTACAGACATGCCCACTTTATGATCATCACATGCAGTTTGGGGCAAAGAACATGCAGTTTTTTTAATGCAGTGTTATTTTCTCCTATACTAAAATGGTGTATTTGAATGTTTCTGCATACTGGGGTCCCGAAACAGTCTTGGAATTACACAAATTGGGTGTTTAATTAATAATTTGGTATGACTGTAAAGCTGAGACTCTTGTGGATCCAATGAGCCCAACTGTATTCATGTGTGATGATGTTAGTCCCCATAGGAGCCTTTTCCTTGTAGTGAGATCATGTTTTTTAATCTTGACCTCCCTGTATAAAATGACCTGTGGTGACCTCTAGGATAATCACAGCCTCATGAAACGTCACAGCCACAAACTAGAGACTTAGAGCATTCAGAGGATGGATGGCTTTCCTAGCTAGATTGACAATAAGGGGGTTTCTGATCAGTTTACACAACAGAAGTGCTCGCCATTAAATCGCCGAAAAACGCAATTCTTGCAGAAATCTCCAAATGTCAAACGTTTTTTGAAACCAAATCACAGCATGGCTTTTTCTATGGTGTTCCTCAAGGTCTTGGTGTCTTAATGTGGTATTTTGGAGGGATTATTGATCATTTTGATCAATTCTCGAGTGGTAAAAAATGGTTTAATTTATCACCAAATCTGTGTCACAAATGGTATCAACGCAGAAATTGCTGCAATGACTTATGAGACATAATAGAGCATGAGATATACTTCTATCATAATGTTTTAATCCCTTATACACTTTTCATAATTTATTTTAATTAATCAATTAATTAACTTCAATGTGACATTTACCGTTGACGTTTTATCTACCCCTGAACATCCCCAGTCCTTTACCCTTCTAATAAAATGGATTGGAAAGGGTTAAACCTCCTCTCAAAGAGTTGGTGAATCTGATTATTTATATGATATAATCTTAATTTTAAGACAGTTTTAGAGAAGACAAGAAGACATTGGGTGATGCTGCCTCCGCTGCTGAAGGGCATTATGAATACAGCCGTCTTGGGGTAATGTGCGTTGACTAGTGGACCATGTAGAAATGCACTTCTGGTCTGAATGGCCCAGCTGCTACTTGTGCACATAGATCACGTATCCGTTCCATTTCTGCCGCGAACACACCCTCCAGCGTTTAAGGACACCCCCTGCTCGTCGCCTTTGGGGGAACTTTCTAACCACCCCCGGTGACCTCTGCCAATGTTTTATTATAGTAGAAATAATCACATCCTGCACGACGGGAATGTGTCTATATCAGCTGAGCAGTTCTTACCAGGATATCTGCAGAGATATGGCTCACTTCCTGTCTTCACTGACGACATTGTTGCTGCCATATGGACTGCAATAGATCTGCAGGAATATTAAAGTAGTAATAGTCTGCAGATTATGGGATTTTTGAATTATTACATTTCTGTTGATGCTTCCTTTTTGCATTTGGTGAAAACTGGGCGTTGTCAAAGCTCAATCTGGCAGTAGAATAAACTAATAGATGCTCCATTCTGATGAGACAATTGTTGGAAAATCATCAGTGTGATGAGGTTCACCGAATGGATGTGAGCAACATGTTAGGCTTTAGAGATACAGGAGATATAAGGACTTTTACCTTCACGCCATGAAGCTATTCCTTTATGTCACTGTGAACTCAGATAGGACGTCTCTCAGTCTTTGGCAGACAGTGGAAGTCCTCTTCATTTCAATTGTTTGTCATTACTTTTACCAAAGAAGTGGTAAAAGAAGTTCATTCAGATTGAAGTGTGTTAGTGCTCTGCAAAGTAAAAATGCACTCGGCGGCTCACATAAAGAAGAAGAAGAAGAAGAAGAAGAAGGAGAAGAAGAAGAAGAAGAAGAAGAAGATGAAGATGAAGAAGAAGAAGAAGAATAAGAAGAAGAAGATGAAGAAGAAGAAGAAGAAAAAGAAGAAGAAGAAGAAGAAAAAGAAGAAGCAGAAGAAGAAGAAAAGAAGAAAAAGAAGAAGAAGAAGACGAAGAAGAAGAAGAAGAAGAAGAAGAAGAAGAAGAAGAAGCAGAAGAAGAAGAAGAAGAAGAAGAAGAAGAAGAAGAAGAAGCAGAAGAAGAAGAAGAAGAAGAAGAAGAAGAAGAAGAAGAAGAACCTCAAACCTCTCCAGCTACCAGTCCGTCCTCCATACTTGGTCCACATGGGGACTCGTATTCAGTCGGTTGCAATCTGGAACCACACTGCTAGTTGCCTCTAAATCCAACACACTGTACCTTTAAGACACCTTTAACAGGGTTTTCGTTTAAAACCGAGTCAGCTGCATTAAAAAGTCAGAAGGAGATGAAGCTTGTGTTCCCAGTGGATAAAATCTGTCCTGAAATGAGATGCCTACTTTCGTCTACCTCTGTGTGAACTCAAGGAAACATTGTTTTCAGCGGTAAATCTGCCACTGTTGTCATTGCTTTATGAGAGAATGGAAAACTTGACCAATGATCAATTTCACCTCACGACTCGTCTCACAGATCACCTTCGCCATGCTTCATTTCTCCGGTGACGACGAGGACGGCTGAATGATAATGACACCGGCGATCACATTACCTGTATATACCTGCACTGTCTGCTTCAGAGATGACTCAGCCGTTTTACATCTACCTCGTGCTGAGTCACGGTGACAGCAGGTGAAGCAAAACGTCTTCGACACTCACCGGGAAATTGTTCAGTGAAGCCGGCGAAATGTGTCTGCAGATTGCTTTTTCGCCTCTTGTTCGTCTAAGCTGCTGCCATATGACACCGTCGGACCGTGAGGTTGTTACAGAGGAGGGGGCTGAATGGCATCGTAATAGGATTAGCCTTGTCATATACAGTTATTTCCGGAGGAGCTCTGCACTGTAACATCGGCCTCTGTGCATTGATTCAATTACACAGATGCACACATGAGGAACAAACACACACCTGCTTGTTACCAAACACTCTAACCTCTTTAAAAGGCAGCGGCTGACAGGAAAACGTGAGTAATGGACTGACGAGTGGCTTCCCTCCCCTCCGGCGTCCACCCCTGCTGTTATATATCGCTCTGTCTTCTGCCCCCACTTTGTTTACCACCCTACCATTGATCTATATTTGTAGTCTCTTCTTTAACCCTCACCTTAGGTTCTCTTGTGTCACCTCTTGTCGCCCTTGGACAATAAATCTAACATGCTAGTGCTGCTGTCACTCCCAGCGCCATATTTCACCCCGAGGCGACCGAGCTCTCCTGAATAATATCTGGCCGTAAAATAGATTTCATTCCGTTGCTGAAAAGGCTATTTAGTTATCAATGATAATCGTATTAACTGAAGCTCTTGAGTATGATCAGTATATACAGATTAAATGTGAGGCTACAGTAGTTAAAGCTGCTACAAGAAACTTTTAACGGGTTATGAAACAGTCTCGATGTAATACTAATGCCTCTATATGACCTACAGTATGTAAGTAAAGGAGACCATCCGCAAGAATATTTGCTATTTCTATATAGATATTCTTAAAGAGGACCTATTATGCTTTCCTTTAATGTGTTATAGTTTTTTTGTGCATGTAAAATGTCTGCAAAGTTACAAAGTCCAAAGTCCACGCCAAAGGGAGTTACTGCTCCTGAACTGCCTGGATTGAAGTCCCGCCTTTTCTTCTGTAACGTGGTGATGTCACCAAGTAACACATTAGCATAGCTAGTTAGAGCGGAGTCTGAAGAGTTTGGTTTGGAGCGTTTCAGACGGAGGGTGAAAAGAGGTGCTCCAGCACAGCCGGTATGAGAAAAATAAAACGTTTTTTTAACTTTAAAGCACGTGAACATGTTCTAGTAGAAACCCAAAATACAAGTATGCACCTGAAAATAAACATGCTATGTCTTCTTTAACGCCTTTCATCAAGTCCGATTCCACGCAAAATCAGATTAAATGATTTACGGCACGAAAGCTCACCAGAAACTCCTTCCCGTATTGCTGGGCCCGTTGGAGGGAATGGAGTCACGGGAGAACCAGAACCAGGACTGCGCAGGGCAGACAGTCAGACCCTGCTGCAGCAAAATGAGAGGTATTCTAAAGGGACTTGGAAACATTACCGCTTTTGTCCACAGGGGGCGCCAAAATGAACACTAAATTCCTTGTAGTCAAACTTAAATTTGAATTCTCTTCACTCTTTTAGACAGACTTGATGAGAGATTGCAAAGAGTTACAGAAGCTAGTTGAACAGAAGTTAGCCTGAAGGTGACGTCATGACTTCTGCTTTCTCTGTAGTTAGTATGAAAGTGTAATCAGATGTGCACAGACAATATGCTCTTTAGAAACGCAGACAAGATGCACAGTGATAAGTAACGAGACAATGGGATTAAAAACAAAGGCACAGCCCTGATGTAGATGGATTTGGCTGACCAGACATGACTGAATGAGAAGGCTGAGAGGCTGAAACACGATGTGTGGGAGATGGTAGAAAGGTGTGTGGAGCAACTTCTGTTCTGGTGGAAAACGTTACGTACAGTAAGACTGTAAGAGTATGGAAGTGTGTCTTTCTTTCTTTCTTTCTTTCCTTCTTTCTTTCTTTCTCCTGCTGTCTCTTCAGCCAACCTCTGGCTGACAAGGAGGGGGAAAGCAATTAACATCACTGTCACTATCCATCTATTATCCTCCATCCTAATGGAAGATGACAAATTATGGAGCGCAGTATGGGATGGCGTGGCCCACCTCCTACACCTCGTATGTATTCGTGTGTGTAGGTGGATGACAGAGAGAGAGAGAGAGAGAGAGATGGAGAGAATGGGGAATGGGATAAAGAAGTTTCCTTCATTCACCCTGAAAGTGATTCTATAACTCAGAAACTAACTCTTATAAAGGAATCATATAGGAATAGAGAACCACATCAGTTTTCACTTCAGTGGTCACGTGACATAAGATGTCATCAGAATCCTGCACAGTGACTTACATATCGGCTTGGACATGAGCTTGACAGGGAATAAATGTCATGAATGACAGCATGAATGACGCTACTATGAAATCTTCACGAGAGCTTCAGTTCATCCTTTTTGCTGATGTTATATTTCCAACCATTTGAGCCATGAGAACTGTTTATAAACTATTTAAATGGTTCGTTCACTCAAACTATTGAGGATTATCCAGAGCTACAGGGATACAGTTTGATTTACTTACGTAACTTCCTTACTTAAGAAACGTTACTTCAATAGTTATGTTAATCCAAACCACATTTTTTTCCTAGACCTAACCAAGTTGTTTCCTGTGAGGAAGGAAATTTATTTTGGTGCATGCTGTATGCATGTATAGTAACTAGTGGAAATTGACATGTGTTGCTGGACATTCGAAGGAAAACGCATTAAAAATGAGGAATAGCTTTTGGTAAGATATCGTACGCACTGCTGATTTAGTTTGGACAAATAACCTAAAGACATTGGTAATTGTGCCAAATCAAAAGTCAGAGGATCACCAAAGTTATTCCACTTCATCTTGAGGTAGACGTGATTTCAGTCTGGATCAAAGTGGTGGAAAAAACGACCGACGTCGACCAACACACCTGGGAAAATAAAACCAAAACTATCTGCATAAAGGTAAGAGAGCAAATATGCAAATCTATTTTTGCCAACTTGGATTAAAGAAAACCTTTCATGACTGCAAATCACGACTCTTCAGAAAGACACATCCTCATGTTCAGTCTTCATATCGTTGAGCATTTCATATTCGGCTCTCCAAACCTCCCTGGTGAGAAAATTGGTCACTTCCAGTCGTCATTTTCTCCCCCACACCAGGTACACATTTCTAAGTGTCGAAAGTACGACAGGCCTACTAGTTCCAGCATGTAACTCTGTGTAAAAAACACAAATTGTGGTTTTTACATTTCTGTGTGTGTGTATGGAGTAAACAACAATGTATGTTAAGTAGAGAGCTTTAGAGGAGCCGGTAGACAGATTTGTAAAACTTTGAACGGAGCCAGGCTAGCAGTTTCCCTCTGCATCCAGTCTTTATGCTAAGCTAAGCTAATCAACTACACAGTGTTTTTTCGTGTGACTTATATATATATTTCGAAATGTTGTTTTTGTCGTGAATACTGTCACACAGGACACGAATATTACGTGGCAAAAAAACGACATATATAGGCAGCGCAGACCAGATCCACTCCTACTGTTCTTACCTTTCACAATAAAAGCCCTACACATATAATATTCACAGGCGAGTATTTTGCATTTTACTGTTATTTATTCGTCACGCTCCCTGGTGTGTAAAGGCCTTAACTCTCAAGGAAGCGAATATTTACTTTTTAAAAAAACTCTTCCTCTACAGGTCTCGGGGATAATCACTTCCTGCTGAATAAGCACTTTCATCTTTCAACTTGATTTGTCCCTGAAGGGCGATTGGATTTGCAGCACTGAGTGCAACATAAAACAAACATGGAATAACATTAGTAGTCAGAGTAACACCGACTCAGCAGCACTGCATCAATGAACAGGCGTAATCACCGACACAGTAATAAGAACAATACATGATCCTGTCACCGCCGCCACATAAAAGTATGATAAGCGCCGCGTTATAATCAAAATACATCAAACCCGAATCGTCCAGCGGCGGCAACATACTCAGAGATCAACATACAGAAGAAACCCCCCCCAACAAGAAGCAGCAGCTTCTGGTCACCACCATCAGATTATTAATCTCCTCCTGCTGATATACGACTGGATGCTTCTGTACCTGAGGGATAAACTGAGTCAATGTTCATTTCTCTTCTAATAGAAAGGTCTTCTTCACCTCGGGCTCACTGTGGTTCTCGATGCGGACCACAGTTGTTGTTTCTCATCTTAAGGATCATCAACCTCCAGGCCTCCTCTTCCTCCCCCACCTCTTCCCTCCTCTCTCTCTTCTCCGTATTTAACATTCAGCATGTCGTCGGTTCAACTTTTTATTCCAGAAAGATGTTGCTCGAGCAGTCCTTCACCCTCCTTGACTTTTATACATTACTGTTTGTACGTCAGTTCATCTCTTGTCTGTTCTCACACTCTACTAGTCCACAGGTCAGCTCAGTAACCTGAGAAGGATTACATGTTCTGACTGATGTGCCCCGGCCACGCCGACGCCCACGCTGCCTCTTTGCATTAAGTTTCACATGACAACACTCATACATGTCCTTGACAGCATCTATACCATCCTCCCCCAATGAGACAGACTTTTTCAAGGCCAATGAAATGAAGAGAGGATGGTTGTCCATGTATCTGTACTATTAATACAATAACCCATAAAATTACAGCTCAGCATATTTAAATAAAATCGATATTCACTACCAATCTTTTATCTCATTCATGCTCTATTTATTCCTTCTATATAGTCTTTTTTTTTTAATACAATGCACCATTTGAGGGCAAACGCAATTTTGTTACGCTTGCATGATGACAATAAAGTTCTTGATTAGTTCTATAAGCAGAGATGGACACAATGAGTCACATTATGCAACAAGTGTGTAAACAGTCGCAAAAAATTGGGTCTGATTTGGTCTACAAAACTGGCGGCTGTGGCTCAGAGGGAAGAGCAGGTCGTCCATCAATCGGAAGGTCGGTGGTTCGATCCCCGGCTGCTCCGGGTCACATGTCGATTTGTCCTTGAGCAAGACACTTAACCCAAATTGCTCCCGAAGGCATAGCCACATTGTGTGAATGAGTTGGCACCTTAGCAGCCTCTGCCATCATATATCATATATCGTATTTAATCCACCTAATCAGGAAGTATAAAATGTGACATACGCAGCACAGGGAGGCGGTCACTGTGGATTGGCGGGTGAAAGAAACACCGGACTTTCGCCCAGGAGACCGCTGTTGGTGTCCCGTGTGAAACCAGACCTCAACGTTGATTTATCTGTCATGTAACTTCCGTACTTAAGTAACGCTGTTGTCTGCAGTTATTTTAACCAAACCCACAATCTTTTCCTGAACATAACCAAGATGTATCCTGTGAAGATGGAGGTTTATTTTGAAAATACTGCATGCATATTGAAACATGTCGTAGGAGAATGCACAAAAAGATAAGGAATAACTTTTCGTAAGATATTCTACGAACCGTTGTGAGGAGGATACGTTGTCTTATTCTATAATGAAATACTGATTTCTGTGAAAATTAGTGTTTTTTTAGGTCAGTCAGTGTGTTATGAGTGATAATGTATGCTTTCTGAGTGAGAATTGTTGCCAGTGTTAATGTCGAACAAGCTCATTTTGAGACATGTATGCAGTGTTTTGGTGATTTGGATGAGTTTTGGAGGTGAGATTAACTGGCTAAGATGCATGTTGGTAACACAGACTGTATGAAGACTTTTGAAAAAGTGGCTTCAGTATTGACCGATGCATTTCCACTGCACAGTCCAGACTTCCTGTTCTGACGGCTGTTTTACAGACTTTAAAAGACACACATCACACGTATCATTTGCAGTTTTATTAGCTCAGCAGCAGTTTTTTTTTTAAGAGTATAGAGCTTCAAAGACGATAGTTTCCCTCTTTGCTAATCCTCTGTCCTCCACGCGTTCCTGTGATGGGAAAAGAAAGTGAAAGAACAGAGGAAGGTTACAGCCCTGAAGCGTTTTCCGGCATCATCAGGTTCATGTCATACGAGGTAGTTTGGTCCCTTTAATGCTCAGAACAGAGGCTGTTTCTTTGTGATAGTTATACCTGAACTGAGAGGAAACACTGATTTAAGATATTAGAGTGAGATTATGGCGAGCAGCACAATAAAAACTCAACACAATGATGTCTGATTGCTTTGTGCTTGCAGATTTTCATTTCATCTATGTTAACCAGCCCAGTGTCATAACACATGATTACGGTGATGCAGCTTAAAGATCCAGAGAGTAAAATATGGTTTCAAATCTGTTATATAAGAAGCAGAAATCTCAAACTCTCGTGCCTCAAAATAACCATTTGCGTCATTTTTTTCCTCCGAGGAGCTAAATGACTTTACACTTTGACATTTGCAGGTTTGTAGACAAAAGTATCTGCTCTCCGTGGAGGTTTGGAGACGTGAAAAAGATCACACAAGGCGAAGGCACATCAGGGTGTTGTCATGGAACTTCCCTGAATAGAAGTCAAAAATAGCATTTCCACCATAGCTCATTTTTTATTTTATATCCCCCGTTGCGGTGCAGCTCAGGTGTGAAAAGCATCCATGATGGTGTTTCGTTCGCAGACACTGAAATACACAACGTCATGTTAAAGAGGACATATCATGCTCATTTCCAGGTTTATACTTGTATCTTGGGTTTCTACTAGAACATGTTTACATGCGCAGTAGTAACAGCTTGTTAGCATGAGCCATAGTATCTCTATAACTACATTTATCATCAAACTGACACATGTTCTATTACACAGACTCATGATGTTATGGAAAGTTAAAGTTACATCTCCTCCCTCGTACGATTCCTGAGCCTCTGGTTGCGACTATACTTCACTCAGCGCATCTGTCAATCACAGCTGTCAATCATGACGTCTCACCCCCTTTTTATAGCTTCAATTAACTAATTAAAACCAAACTTATCAGAACAATTAACACTAGTAATAATCTAATACAGCAGCGTGATAAGAACGTCCTAAAATGACAGAAACCATCTTTGGGAAAAATGTATTTTTCCAATCTGCTAACATAGTGGAGGTGGGATTTATGACCTATACTGCAGCCAGCCACCAGGGGGCGATCAAGACATTTTGGCTTCACTTTTGGGGAGCTGTCATGTCGTCCGTCTTTATATACAGTCTATGATATTCACCCTGTATCTGAAACACTGTCTCTTTAAGAAGCCCAGTCTGCTCTGATTGGTTTGTGAGAAAAATATGCAATGGGCGATATATTCTAATGAGCCTGCATGTGACATAGGAAGGGGAGCCAAATCTGAATGACTTGTTGAATCACATGTTTTCTGATCTATACAGCCCACAAAAAAACTGACTGGGTTGTCTTCTTTCATAATTTCTGGGTTGGTAGTTCCTCCAGATACCCAGATGTCTGAGCGCAAGCAATGATAAAGTGAGTTTTTCATGCTATGTCCTCTTTAATTAAGGTGTTATACCGAACCACTTTAAAGATGCTATTATAAGAATCACGGTGACGCAACTGAAATACCACATTTCAACTGCTTTTATTAGCAAGATGCTGCAAATTACTTTTCACACATTGAGCAAATCCGGGTGGTATCCATCTACATAAAAAATGAATTATAATTTTAGCCTCTGTCTTTAAATATTTGCCACCTCTCTGAACTGATCCCGCTCCTCTCATCCCCCTGCAGCCTCCTCCTCTTCTGCAACCCTTCACCCTCGTGTGTTAAGAAATGTAATTAACCTTTATAGCCGGGCTCTTCCAGAGGCCATTTGTCTTGTTACTGAACACCACTCAACAGTATCTCAACCCTCACGAGCTCCTTTATGTACGTTCATGAGAGGAGAAGCCGGAGATGAGTCCTCTGCAGTGAGTCAGGCTGACTTAGCAGTCGTATTCAGTATCTTCTTTATGAGTGTGAAGGGTTAAAATGACTGAGTTTTAATGAGTTTTAGTAAATTAGAATATAGTTTGTCCATTAGTTTGTATGAATCAGTCAAAGTACTTACTCAGTGGTTTGTAAGTTATAGCAAAAACAAGTAATTACCTCTCAAAATACATTTTCCGAAGGTGTGTGTGCAGCGTGAGCAGGAAGATGAGTGGACTGTGTAATTACAGCGGAAACAAAGCAGTGCATCCTGATGCATTCTAAAGCAGACCTTGCTAACAACCCCCTTTGTTTTTTTTTACGCAGGAAATTATGCGCCCACCGGGGCGTATAATTAGAAATCAATTAAACCTTCATATCGCACATCCAGCTAAATTGCTCAAAAACAATTTTGCAGTATATTATCTAAGTGTACTCCCCGAAGGCTGTGATATTGAGAGGTTTGGAGAAGATTGCAAAAATGTCAAGTTCATTCATAAGTAGTGAGCAGGATGTGAGGACAGTGACGTGCACGTATGAGTGTCTGAATGAATAAGAGCTGTTAAAGTGACAGTAATATCACAAATTAAAGTGTTTGTTTGAATGCTTGTGTGACATGTTGTCATGCAGATACACACACAGTTTCTCATGTATTTTTCGTTTTTTAATTGGTGAATCAGGTGATTTTAGAGAGTTAGACAAGCACTACATGACAAGCATAGATCGATTACTGAACGGGCCTATCGGGCACAGGCCCACGGGCCCAAAGTGTCAGCTTCCCCACAGCCTTCACCTACAAAATGTCACTCAAAGAGACGTGTACCAACGAGGAAGAGACTCAAAATGACCACAAAGAAACATAAAACAACCACAAAGGGACACAAAAAGACTACAAAGAGACCAAAACAACTACAAGGAGATGCAAAATCACCTCAAAGAGACGCAAAACAACATAGAGATATGCAACGACTACACAGAAAACAACAACTATGAAGTTTGTGTGTTTCGCTTCTATGTAGATGATGGAGCCTTTTCCATATCTGGGCCCGTTGTCTCATAATCTGCCCACGATTACAAGACTTAGATTACAAGACTTAGATTACAAGACTCCAAAGATGTTGGATTCTACAGCTTCCATAAGTGTCTTTTCTGTAGCCGCCGATACCCCTTGTGGTTTCATCCATATTGGGAGACTCTGGGCCTGTTTCACCAAATTTGCAACATGCAATCAACAATGTGCAACATCATTTCTTCTTGTGTTAATTTCACCATGTTTCACTAAAAACAAAAGTCATACTTGGTGAAGTGACTTTTAACAAACAAATAGCAAAATCTATAAGCCACTGAGGGGCGGACGGGAGACGCTTTGTAACGTTAGATCAGTTACATGTATTTACACTTTCACATCTCACCATCATGTTCTTCCACTGTTTCCATTCAGCATGATCTAATTCAACAATGTTTCATATGGCACGGCACAGCACGGCATGTCGCAAACTGTTAGGCTCTGTCTCACACACACCTGATCCTAATCAGTTGAGCTTACCTACATGCACTTTCATGTCCATGTTACACCTTGTGGTCAGTGCCGGAACTGCAGGCATACATTGATTGTGTCATCTACAGATAAAAGTGCCACCAACAATGCAGATTGATGATTGCACGTCTGATTTTTATGCATTTATTAACCATAACCACAACTTTTCCCTAAGCGTGTTCAAGAGGTTCAGTTGTTTAGAAGCCACATGCAGATATTGTAGAAAGCGATAACGTTATAAAAACGTAAATGAAAAGCATTGCTATTGAATATAATCCAGGGTTTCTTGTCTGGTGATCGTCCAGACGGCCCCTACCTGGTAAACTCCCACCCTGTTGGGACCTTGTTCATTGTGGGGTTTCACAGCCTCTTTTCTCATATGAGAGTATTTTTGATTGATCAGAGACGATGAATAAAGGTTTATGAAAAGGAAAAAGGAAGAAAAAGAAAAGATAACAGACAAAAAGAGATGATTATGAGAAGATTTATGAGTTTGCATGCCCAGATCATAGTTTCTGACATCAAGAAGAGAGCTCATGTTATGTTAATGCGGCAGCAAATTAGTGCCAGTTGAGTACTTTTGTGTTTGTGCATATGTGTGTGTGTGTGTGTACTGATATATATGTGTGTGTGTGTGTTTGGTTTTATTCATTCCAACCCTCAAATTAAACAACAGCTGCCGGATAGAAATGCAAATGTATCTGCATTTTTATGTGGCTGAGTAAGAGGGACGTCCTCCCAGGCTTCCTTCCTCGCTCCTTGAGATTTCTCCTGTGATGGTTATTTCTGAGAGCGGCGCTCATTCACTGGAGTTCATAATGGCCCTTCTCTAGCCATGCAGAATAGGATGGGTTTCTGGGGATTGCTTACTTCTCTCCGCCCAGACGGCCGCATTGAACTCTTTTAGCCTCAAACTTTGGCGCCGGCTGGCATCCTTCAGAAGGAGGAAA
>CAKALG010042302.1:6072-34395 GCA_916700815.1 Helicolenus hilgendorfi
TAAATAAATAAACATTTAAAAATAAATTAAAAATAAATAACAAAAATAAATAATGAATTAAAAAAATATAAAAATAAATACATAAAAGAGAAAATTAATAAATAAAGGAATTAATGCAAAGATAAATAAATAAATAAAGAAGCAAATTAAAACATAAATATCAATTTATGTCACATTTTATCAATGTATTAATGATTTAATTTATTTTTTAGTACTTAATGACAGTTATTTATTTATTGGGTCATTTATTTATTTATTCTTTTCTTTTTCTTTTTTAAAACTAGCATGGCCATTTTAAAAGGGGTCCCTTGGCCTCTGACCTCAAGATATGTGAATGAAAACTGAGATATAATACGATAATAACGTATTGTGGGGCCTCTGGTGATTCCCACCCCTAGCCAATAGTTGCATCAAATTGAACACTGAGATCATTGGCTAGTTAAATAGGATGGGATACCTTAGATAATTCAAACATTTATAATTGCTTCATAACCAAAAAACATCCCCTCTGATTAACCTGATTGTACTGTACAGCTTAAACTATAGACATAACTAAAAAACAAAACAAAAGAGCACTCGGGCACAGATTTTTACAAGAAAACCAAACACATCAACCTGGAAACTAAAAAAAAACAGAGTGGCACACAATCACATTAAATGCAAAGGGGTATCACACAGCGTGCACACACGAAACATGCAGTTGGGGCACATCCCAGGATGTCACTGGGGATGCACTGAATACACAATGATCACACGGGGAGCTCAAACATCAGCAACAGAGGTCACTCACTTGGTACTGCTCTAATCCTTAGGATCAGTGATGAAACCTACTGCAAGAATCGTCGTCAACATGTTGCAATTCATAGCAACTTAGTTGAAATTGCATCTCCTGTGATTAAAGTCAAGAAGTGTGCAGGTATATATATTAGGACTGTCAAAGTTAACGTTTTAACGCAAATTTGTTTTAACGCCACTAATTCCTTTGCATTAATGCAACTTGCGATTTTCAGGTTGTAGCGGGCTCAGTTTTAAAGCTAGAGTGAAGATATTTCATCATATGAAACTGTAAAACCTAAGGAATCTATTGGTACCAACCATGTCATACTAGCTTGTCGGCTGAAGAGGCTAAATAACGCTCCAAACTTACACTAAATTTTGGTAAGAAAAAACTGTCATGACCATTTTCAAAGGGGTCCCTTGACCTCTGACCTCAAGATATCACATGCAGTTTGGGGCAAGTCATAGTCAAGTCAGCACACTGACACACTGACAGCTGTTGTTGCCTGTTGGGCTGCAGTTTGCCATGTTATGATTTGACCATATTTTCTATGCTAAATGCAGTACCTGTGAGGGTTTCTGGACAATATTCGTCATTGTTTTGTGTTGTTAATTGATTTCCAATAATAAATATATTCAGACATTTGCATAAAGCAAGCATATCTGCACACTCCCATGTTGATAAGAGTATTAAATACTTGGAAAATCTCCCTTTAAGGTACATTTTGAACAGATAAAAAATGTGCAATTAATTGCGATTAACTATGGACAAGCATGCGTATAATCGCGATTAAATATTATAATCGTTTGACAGCCCTAATAACTATATAATGCACTTTTATGCAGATTCTTTGGAAACTCTGCCAGGTGTAGGTTTTAACATTATGTAAGCGTGTGTTCATGCCCGATAACGTAGGAGTCTCTGGGCCTGCCTGCCTCAAGTTGCTAGCCCTTATAGAGGACGTTCAAAGGTGTATGTCAGAGTTCAGCTAGGGTTGAAGCCAGTTTCCATGCCAACCCCTCTGTTGAAGTTGAGGGCTAATGGAAACCATAGAGTCATAATGGAAACCGCAGAGCCCCGACTGCAGTGGGCGCCAACAGAATGCAACACTTGTCATTATTATATCAGCGTACGCAGGCTGAGTGCTGTCACTGCGCTCACGGGTGTACGCTACACTGCACAGAGCACTATAAGCAACGCTAGCATGAAACAGAAACTCAGTATGGATCCAATGCGAGTCCAGTCTCACTTCCAAATAACCTTCAAGGCCTGTTTCAAATGACAGAGGCCAGGCGGCGAGATGAAATAAGGGTTAAAATAGTTCACAATGTATCATGACCTCATTGTTTGCGAGCTCTGTAATCAGTCGGATACTTGTAATCTCCTAATCTCATTTCCATGATAGACTTCTTTTTTTTGTGCTGACAGCTGCTAAATAACTGAACCCCGATGGCGATCCTGAACCCACATGACAAAGCGGTTTTGTCTACGTGTCAGGTCCTATACATGTAAACACACATATCTAAATGATTATGCAAAGAGCCTGGTGCCACTCTAAGCCTGTGTGTTTGGTGGGTATCTTCTGATTGTTACCACATGTATGTCTAACCAGAGGGAGAAATGGAAGTGGGGTGTGGAGAGAGAAAATAAAGTGTGTGGGAGAAACTATCCTCGGCTTTGACAAGGGCTTCTCTCAACACACATCTGCGAGTCTGGGCTGAGGTCGCCGGCCAAACATAACATTTCATCAATCTTATCTCAATGACAGGCAAACATTATCGAACAAAGGCCTTTTTTTTCAATGTCTCGTTCTACTGCTGACTCGCTAGAATCCACAGAGGGACTGAAACCGATGGGAGTGAGATTGGAAAAGAGAAACAGAGTGAGAAAGAGGAGACTTAGTAGGGATGCACCGATCTGACTTCTTCAGTCCCGATACCGATTGCGATACCGGCCGATACAAAGTACTGATCCGATACCAGTGTTTAATTAAAGTTTGTTACGTAGTTAAGTAAGAAACATAGTGAAGTTATGTAATGCTACGCAATGTTATGTAACTTAAAATAAGTCACTGTGCCTCACTGTGTGGAAGTGACTGGGATCATTCTTTTATGTGTAAGGCAACATCAGGCTTCACTTAAACATTGCTTTCTTAACTTTGTAAAACAAAATGTAACAAATAAATAAACTGATAAAAAATGTACTGAATTATTATTTATTATTAAATTGAATGTATATAGTATCTTGCACACTTTGCTAATGTATATAGTATGTTATTGCAAACTCGTATATAGTGGGTTATTCTATGTTTATAATTTATATTTTTGTAGTAGTCAGGTATATTTATAGTGTATTCCAATATTCTTATATTTTGTATTTTATGGATATATTTCTCTAGTGTTGACAAGTACATTTTATTTACTGTTCCTGTGCATTGCCTGCATAACCTGCTGCTGTAACACAATAAATTCCCAATTTGGGATCAATGAAGTACATCTATCTATCTATCTATAATAATAATAATAATAAATCGTATACCAGCCACTTGGTAAAAAATCTTAAAAATTAACAGGAATTACAATTTACAATATAACCCTTTTTAATGCAGCAACAAATTGGTCAAAACCTAAACAGGAATTAAAATTCCAGTATATAACGTATATAGTATATAAACATCAAATTGAATTGAATAGATCAGCCCCATTGTCACCGATACCCGATCCAGCTATTTAAGTCGGTATCGGCCCGATATCCGATCCGGTATTGGTGCATCCCTACCGCATAGTAGTAGATGTTGAAGGAAAAGAGAAGAAGGAAAAAGAAGTCTACCCTCCATGTTCTGGAAACATCACATCTGGATTAAAATATGTCTGTGTGCTGAATGTTAGTTAAGGCTTGAGTCACGAGGGGAAGGAGAACAGCACTGGACAATAAGTACTGTGGTGAAATGACCACAGTGTCACACATCCTGGAACCAATTACACATATACATAAATAACGAAAGTGTTTGGAGACAAACTCCACCACCACCACCAGCACCACCACCAGCACCACACAAACACGAGAACCAGGCGGGCACCAAGAACCAAAGCAGGCAAAAGCAAGCCAAAAGCAATTGAGAGCCTCCACTGGGAGCGAGGCATCCAGCATTCAAGGGTGTGGGAGCTGACTGAAGATCAGGGCCAGAGTCATGTCAAGCATTGATGATGCGATGGGGCGAACCGTGACAGACGATAGGAAGATGGGCTTTTTCATGGAGTTCGCAATCAATGAAAAAGCCACATGACTGCAGGTCACAGAGAACATGCTGGAAATGATGCAGTTAAAGAAAAGTAATTCCAGAAAAACATGCAAAAACAAGCCAAAATGAAACAAGAAAAGAAATCATATCCTGCAACGGTCATTGAGATTGATGATGCTTAAAAAAGACCACCAATAATAATGCACTTGCAGATGTTTAAATCTTTCTATATTCTTGTGGGGAAAAAATCCTTTTGGAAGCGGATAGTAGGGGTTTCATGACTATTTTCTTTCATTTTGATTCATCCCTTTAGGCAAGGCTGTATTAATGAGGGACCAGATAAGAAACGGGACAACACATAGTGCACGGATACATTGCACAGACGCACCACAGGTTAGTATACTGCTAAGTCTAAAGTGTAGTAGTCATGAAAGCTCTATTTTCCAAATTAAATTAAAGCGCAACACAGGATGTTTCAAGGAGGACAAAGAAAGAAAAACAGCACACAAATGACTTCAGGAAAGCTCTGAGTGAAGGACAGATAGAGGCAGGTATAGACAAGAGAAAGACGAAGAAGACAGAGTAAAAGAGAGAGTTAAGGGGCATGGACATGTGTGTCCTAATGGCCAAGGTCTCCAGTCACGCAGTGTGACTTGATGTTATAACCTAACTTTTACTGCTCTACAAAAAGGTCAAGTTAACTAACCCCCAGTAACTATGAACTTCAAGGGGGCGCACTTGAGTCACACAACCACACCTCGTCTGGATTTCAACTTACTTTCTGCCTCGTGTCGAGTTATAACTCCCTCCGTATTTCTTCCGATTAAGGATGAGAGCAGCAATTTCTGGCACGTAGCGAGCAAACATGGCCTACATGCATGGAACAGAAAAAAAGAACAAAAGGCATGCAGAGAGGGTTCTACCGCACACAGAAAAACAGCAGAACCATCTGGAATACTTACTTTCTGCCATTAACCGCACTATAGGAACCACCATATTTCTTTCGGTTTCCTATTAACTCTATGATTTCAGGGACGTAGCTGGCAAACATGGCCTAAGGAGAAGATAGGAGACAGAAGAAGAGGCTAAAAAGAGAGACTACTACGCCGCCGTAGGGTGGTGGGGAAACTGGTGCAAGAATCCAGATACCTGAGGGGGGGGAAATATTACTTCACTATGGAAATCAAGTTAAACTTGATCTTCATATACAAAAAAAAATGTTTTTGCTATTAAAAAATAGCCCCAATTTTTAAAGGTAAATGTTTAGGTACAGGTTTGGTCAGTGGGCAAGAATTTTGTAACAGCTGATGCGTCTGTGATAGCAGACTTTTAAAGGGAGTATAAAAAAAACCTATGTGCCATGTTTTGTCCAACAAACACAGATGATTTGGCAGGTTGATTTGAATAGGCCCACCTGATGGTCCACAGCTGCAAAACACATTAAGACTCATTCGTTGGGCTGGAAAATGAGCTGGATGCATTTTGCAAAGTGTCACAGCCTGTTATCCTAGCACGGGGTCGTGTTTAAAGGTCCCATATTATGCTCATTTTCAGGTTCACACTTGTATTTTATGTTTCTATTAGAACACGTTTACATGCTGTAATGTTAAAAAAAAAAACTTTATTTTCCTCAATATGCATGTATTTACCCTCTGTCCGAAACACTCCGTTTTAGTGCATTTCAACGGAATTGCAATGGAATTGCGTTGCTAGGCAACAGCTTGGGTCCATGTTTACTTCCTGTCAGCTGCAACAGGAAAAATGGTGCCTTCAAATGAAACTCACGAGCTCGTATTTTCAACATGGGAAGTCATGTACACAATATGCTTACCTTTCAAGTGGTTAAGTCGTGAAAACACCGCTGCTAAGCAACACCAACATTAACGTTACTGTCACCGTCTAGAAGCCACAGAGGCTAACAATGTAGCAAGCTAGCAAGTGGGTAATATAATGCAGGAAATGCAAAGGCATAATGACAGAGGAAAAAGATGAGGCCGTTGGGAACATCAACATTTCCCTCAGACCTATTAACCTATAACCTAACCTATAAGAAAAACAATATACGACTAAAATTATAATATATTAACTTATTATCCACCGAAAAATGTACTTCCACGGCTGCCACCATTTCTGACAACGTCAACAAACATATCACAACTCGTGAACTCGGAGCTTTCAGAAACTTTCCACTTACAAGGTTGTGGATACCACAAGAGGGGGGCACTCATATGGACCCTTCTCGTGAACACGGTAAACATGACCCCATTTGAAGGCACCATTAAACTGGGACACATTTAGAATGTTTACATTTAAAACTGTGAAATGGTCTAAATATTGTAGATTTGTGACATCACAAAATTACAGAGTGCTTGTTTCAAAAGCACAGTTTCTGAGTACGGGCTGTGTGTATTTCTCTACGGATTGAGTGTTTCAATACTTTCACAATATTTATAGTACTTAAACTTGTTTTATAATAAAAAAAAAACCTTTTTACCATATGGGACCTTTAAGTTCACCAACTAACAATCACTGACGCTACACATCTAGGCCAACATCTACAATAAGAAACAAAGAGGTGCCCCTCGCCCTTGTAAATACATACTTAAGTCATGCTTGGAAAGTGCATCTACACGTCAGCAGGAATAATGTGAAACGACGTGAGTTTAATATGATCCCTGGCTTTAAAATATCTCCAGGCTGAAGTCATTATTTAGCCACTGCTGCTGATAGGAAGCAGGCTGAGGTACTACCCTAAAGACTTCCAGAGCTCTCAGCGCTGAGAAAAACACACAACCTATCACCATGGCCACAACAAGGCACACATCCACACAGCTGCAGGTCATCAGTGCACAGCGATAGCTGTCCAAATACAGAACACTGTGACTGCGATTCGGCTAGATCCTCCGTATATTTGTAAGAGAATACGGAGGAGGCAGTATGTGTGTACTGTATTAGTGCTCACAGGTGTGCGCACCAATGCAAGTTACTGTACTAGTGGCAGCCCAACAGGACGCTACATCAGAGGAAGGTGAGCGAGAGGGAGTGGGAGGCTGCTGTTGCTATGGTAACAGTCAGGCTGGCCTAAGCCTCATCTCCCTGCCCCTGTGTTTGTTGGAATTGTGGGAAGAGACACGGGAGGAGGGGTGTCCTGAAACCGCGACTGCTTTTAAGAGAACAGTAACAACATTATCAGACAGCTTTCACTCTTATCAAACAAATACAGGAGTGACACGTAAGGGGGACGACGAAGGAGCACATAGTACTGTAACTACAGTAGACAAGATACAGTAGGCTAAAATATGGGATACAACTTCACTATGACAAAGAAATAACATTGAATGGCTCAGGCAACATAGTTGTAACATTTTAAAAACAGCACTATGCTAAAATGTATCATAAATTATACATAATAAATGAAGTATTTAAATTCATTTGTCCTTAATACATCATGTTCAGCAGTTTTAAACAGTCTATTGATGGGGACAGGCAGGATTTAGGAGGGGATAAAGGGAGCGAGGGAGAAAGAAAAGCCTGATTTTACCAAACCACCAAGGATGAAGAAGACCATAAACAGGCGCCCCAAGGTGGTTTTTGCATAGACGTCCCCGTAGCCCACTGTAGACATCGTCACCATGAGTAAATAGACACATTCCCAATAGGAAAGTGGCTGGGAATTCTGGAAGTTTTCCCAAGGATCCCCTGAGTTTTCCACCTAAAACGGTGATTGGAGGGGGAAGGAGTGAAGGATAATTAGACACGACTCTCACCACCAATTTGTAAACAAAGTTTTGCAGAGAGAAACTATTTAATCAAGTTGATTGAATCCAGCTACAAGTGCTCATGCACTCATCTCTGTTGAGTCATACAGTATATTCCTTATATATTGGGCTTAGGCTACCATCTAGTGGTAAAACTGTTTGGTGCCTTACTGAGTTGTTGAGCAGAGCTTCAATGTATACTACAGGGACTTTTAAAAAATAAAAAATATGACACTCTACACACAATAATATACATATTATAGAGAGTGAGGAGGCACACAATAAAGGTCTCTGGTCAGACTTGAATTTGAAATTGCAGTTCCTTGAGTACTACACCCTTAACAGTGTTTTTATATTACTAATTTTATATTTCCTGTAGAACAAATCTTTGTTATAAAGGTTATATAAGGCCTTTCAAATCTTAAATTGAAAATATTTATCTTTTTGAAAATACAGTTGAATTATTTGCACATGAATTAGTGGCTGAGAGTTGATCATAATTTACCCTTCTTTCATTTTTTATTGCACCCTTGGGACGCACCAATCGGCATCAGCGCCAATACTTACCCTATTAAGCAGATCACATCATCAATGTCATTATAGAACTCAGTGTCTCCACTATGAGTTGTTCAGTTATTGCGAACAGTCTTTTTACTATATAGTGCACTATATTTACTGTCCACCATTCTGTGTGTGAGTGTATGAATTCTGAGTGTGTAAATGTATCTACTATATAGTACTCTCAAAATCTCCACAATGGAACAATAAAAGTAGTGTCCATGGCGTGCAAATTACTGTAGAGCGATGCAAAATGAGTATATGAATATTGTGATTAGTAAGTCTCCGAAATCTGAATTTACTGCTTACTATTGAGTGTCTATTATACAAGGAGTAGAACGAGTGAACGACGTAGTGATTTCGGACACAATGATTCCAATGAATTGCACACAGTGAAGTATACAGATTTTAAATTTGGGAAAAACAGAGCAAGCAATGGTTATCAGTACTAGGTATTGGCAGACACCAAGAGTTAAAGGACCCATGTGTAACATTTATGTTTTTTGTAGTGTATAATCACCTGAAAATAAGAGTTGTTGTGTTTTTGTTGCTTTAGAATGAGCTGTTTATATATACATAGGGAGCGAGTCCTCTTCACAGAGTCCACCATGTTGCACCACCATGTTTCTACAGTATCCCAGAACGGCTTGTGCCGGAGTCGCTAACGTTACTCGATCCCGTCACCGCCACTCTCTTTCTCTCTTGCTTCACCACTCACTTCCCTCGTACACACACGTACACACCCTGAGCACTGGCTCTGCTCCGAATGACCTACGCTACTCTTATAACAAATGGCTCAAGAGAGGGCCATTTGTTGTAAGAGTAGCGTAGGTCAGGAGAGAGGCTTCAGTTGGTTGCAATCTCAACCTCACGGTTAAATCCTGCCAGATCCTACACACTGGATCTTTAAGTTACTGGAATCAGTGCATCCCTACCGAGTGCGAAGAAATGTCATTAAAATATCCAGTTAACGTCTTTACTGGCTCATTAATCACTAGACTTCACTGGTCGTCACATCTGCCCACTTACCAAATGTATGAATCCAGCCGCTGTCAGCCATGTGCTGATGAAGATGGAGCATAGGTTCACCAGCTTAATGGAGTTACTGGGTAGCAGAAGAAGATGAACCATAAACTCTCAAAGACATTAGACCACAATGACAGAAAAACTGAGATTCGTGAGCTAATGACAGTCAGCTGTCGTGACTAACAATAACCTACAGCCAGGGCAGTTGAGATCGGAATTTGATAGATTGTCGGCATATCAATAAACAAAAAATAGGGAAAATGTGATATGTGAACATAAAAGCCCAATGAGGTGCAGAATGGGACTTCCAAGGAGGATGATGCTAACGGAGACATGTATTTTAATACAGATTCAAGTGATTACTATCACATACTGTATTGTGATAACACCACATTATATACAGAACTTAAAGGTATAGTTTGGGTGTTTTTTTTAAAGATTAATTTTGAGGCTTTTTGCCTTTTTTGATACAGTAGTGACTGAGGGAGAGGGGACGACATGCAGCAAAGGCCACTGCGGTAAGGACCTAGGGCTGAGTCCTTACATGGGGCGCCCCCTCCACCAGGTGAGCCACCTGTTTGGGTGGTGGTTTGTATTTATAATATTTGTCCCGCTTTCCGACGGGGACCTGAACTGAAATGAAAGTGAAACTTATC
Organism: Helicolenus hilgendorfi; assembly: GCA_916700815.1. Taxonomy (NCBI): domain Eukaryota; kingdom Metazoa; phylum Chordata; class Actinopteri; order Perciformes; family Sebastidae; genus Helicolenus; species Helicolenus hilgendorfi. The sequence continues at coordinate 16,090 of CAKALG010042302.1, forward strand.
TATGCACTCTTCAAAACAGCAGAGTCTGTTGACAAAAACAATATAGATAAGTTTCACTTTCAGTTCAGTTGCCCGTCGGAAAATATTCTAAATATAGTGTACACTTACACACAAACTGATATTGAGTTTTTTAGGTGAGCCTTTCTTTTGGGTGACTAAAGTACGTTTTGTCGCCGGCCCCGTCCACAGCAGTACATTGTTTTGCTTCCATGCGGTAACTCCTGTCTGTTTCTCCAAACGGGTGACGTGCTGTCCGCCATCTACTGTAGGGAATACACTGACTGTGGACTCATACAACCCCACTTCAAAAACACCCGAACTATCCCTTTAACATTTCTGGGAGTTCAAATCAGCCTCACTGTTACACATAGCTACTGGTGGTAGTATAACAGTGAAGATATTATTTCACGGGGATAGGTTTCTTGTGAATCAAAGAGGAAAGCTTCATCCTTACCTTGTTTTCAGGATATTCAAAAACTGTAGAATTTCCGAAAACTGTATCAATCTTAGTGCTCTTAGAAATCTTAATCCTGTGAGAGAAAGAGAAAGAGAGAGACACAAAAAGACAGAGATTAGCATATACGTGCATACAGAACAACTGATGATTCGGATATTCACACATTTATCCATACGTAGGGTGTTTTCTAAAATATCTTAACAGTGGTACCAGAGAAACATAAGTGAGGCAGCGATGAAGAAAGACAACTGAATATAAACAACACGTATGAGCAGTCAGAATGTTTTTCTACAGCACTTCAGCACAGCACCACATGATGCAGAGTTTAGTCTGCCAGACACCAGGAGATGACACAAAAAAAGTAGACACTTTATTCTAGATGATGTGTTGGAATTATTTATGCATTCAAACAAGTTAGGAGGAACATCATGTGGCCTACTTTACGTGAGCCTCACTTTGCATCCAAGAGCAGCTCGCTTAGGGATTATAGAACAATGCGACACCTGCCTCATTGTCTTTTTACATAACGCGACTGATCCCATGGAATGCGTGTGTGCTCGCGTCTGTGCCCATGTTTGACAAAAAGCGATCTGAATTCCTATAGAGACAATCTCTACAATCAGTGGCCATATGCTTGAGACTAAACACCTTTCAAAAATCAACCAACTCTAAATCGAGAAACAATTTCAAAACTGTCATGGCCATTTTCAAAGGGGTACCTTGACCTCTGACCTCAAAATATGTGAATGAAAATGGGTTCTTTGGGTACCCACGAGTCTCCCCTTTACAGACATGCCCACTTTATGATAATCACATGCAGTTTTGGGTAAGTCATAGTCAAGTCAGCACACTGACACACTGACAGCTTTTGTTGCCTGTTGGGCTTCAGTTTGCTATGTTATGATTTGAGCATATTTTTATGCTAAATGCAGTACCTGAGACAATCTGGACAATATTTGTCATTGTTTTGTTTGGTTAATTGATTTCCAATAATATATACATACATTTGCATAACGCAATCATATTTGCCCACTCCCATGTTGATAAGAGTATTAAATACTTGACAAATCTCCCTTTAAAGTCCATTTTGAACAGATAAAAAAATGGGTGATTCATTTGCAATTAATCACGATTAAATATTTTAATCAATTGATGCTAAACAAATTTCGTGTACACCTCCAGATAATACATGTCTATACTACTGACACTGACGCCCTTACCCCAGTTGGAGAGGATGCGCAAACAGGACCACACTGAATGATACAGTCCTGTCTGCCTTTCCTTTTCCTCCTGTCCATGATGCACCTGCCTCACCCTGTACCCATTCTGAAAAAGATCGCCGCAGGACTTCTTTCGCCTCCGCGTCTCTCGGAGGGTATCCAAGTTGGCGTCACTGTGTGTACGCCGATACACGAGCAGCTTAGGAGGAATCATTGTTTTAGGCTAAATCCTGTCCAAGGAATTCCTTTTTTCTTCTTGCCAAGACGGGAATTAAAAAATCGCTGATCCAAAAATATTTAGAGCCTCGTATTTCAAAAGCACCTCCAGAAATAATTCCTAAGGCTCTACTTTTCCATAAAAAAAGATAATCTTCCTCGATTCAGCAACACAAACGGTAAAAGTTCCATGTAAAGCAAACACCTCTAGATACTGTGAAATCGATGGTCACTGCTGCAGACAGACGAGCTAAAACAGAATTGTTTGTTTAGTCGTATCAGCCTTGAAAGGGACTGGGTCCAAAATGTCAGCTATAATATAGTCTTTTTTTTCTTTTTTTCATTTTTGTTATCCTCACAACCCAAACAGATTTACCTTTCTCATGCCCCTTTTTAGAGCTTTACTATTAACCTTTGTGAAGCTTTGTCTCCATCAACACAAACAGCTGTGTTTAACCTATTTTCTAAAAAAAAAAGTCTGAACCCTGCCAGGGATTAGCAGAGATGGAGATAAAATGAAAATGATGCAGAGCAAAAACAATAATCCTGACTCAAAAACGAATGTCCCGTTTCCACAGGAAAAAGGTCAATAGTAATTGGACATTTCAAAGACTGGGGTCCTTTCAACTGCAGTAAAATCAGATTCTGTCTGACATGGAAAAACTTCAGTCACATTGGGGATCCAATCTGCAATGAAAACCTAAGAATTCAAAGAACATTTTAACATGACTTCTGAATATCTTAGAGAAGCAACAAATTGATGATGTTATCATATTTGTATCATTTTTGTTCCTTGTTTATACCCATACTGTACAAAGACTGGTTACAGTAGTGCAGCAGCTGAGAGGTGTAAAAAGTAAAGGCATTATACTGTGCTTCTCAGATCACCAAACAGCATCTGAACCCACCGATTGACAATTTTTTCAACTTTTCACAACAGACAATCCAACAGTCACGCCCACTTCATGCAAGCACACATACATGGTCTTCATACAATTAATTCTGTTACTTTTCCTGCATAAAACCGAGTGCAATGCCATGGCTGCTTTTGAGGAGAGTCAGTGAATAACTGGAGAAATGTTTTCAGGACTGTGTATTTCTATTTTGTGTGCTCATTTTTTAAAGTGTACAGTAGACAGACCATCTATGTCTATAATTTTGAGAGGGGATCAGGTAATGTAGAGTACGATTTTTCTTCCCCCTGCTCCTTTTCAGCCATGGAATATGTATGTTTGCTAGATTGGTGTTGATATTTACTTTGACATTATGTGTTGGAAGTAGTAGGCTGTATATAGAAATTAGTGAACAAATAAACAATGAATAGTGGATATAAATATTAGATTGAAAAGTAACATCAACAACTGCTTTGCAAATTTGGCATTCCGAGCACAAGTATTAGATATTCTACCAAAACGCTCGGTGATGCCGTGACGCATTTTTCTCAATTAGTGTGAAGCATCTGTGTTTGTGTCATACTGTACATCTGTGTGTGTGCCATGTTTTCAACACTTTGGGGGACAAATATCTGTTAACACCATCACATATGCAGACTCACCTCCCAACTGAGGACAAAAATCTGGTCCCACAACATCAAGCACTTATTTGCCTACAGTGAAAGAAAGCCAATGCATCGTCCTCACAAGTATAGCAACACATGTGCGCATGTGTTGAAAAACTGTCAATGAAATTCTGCTCCCATGAACACGTGTTCATGCATGAGAAAATCTCTTTCCCACACATGCCAAAGCCTCTCGCACACACAAGTGTCAGCTGGCCAGATGCTCATTCAAAAAGGGTTTTTTTTTCCTGGTCTGTGCCCACTCTTACTTCATTGAGGCTTTGCGAGCCAGAGCGCGGCCTCTCTGTCACATGTTCTGGCAGAGCAGCCTACTGGGACCTTTTATCAATCACCAGTCTGGGATGGTTCATCTGGGATAATACTGACAGTCAGACCCTGCCAGGATTAGATTATACGATGCTCCGCAGCACTAACACACGCACCGCTAGTGTAGCACTGGTTCTCACTGGACGCTTGTCATGCTGGATAGACAGCCCGTGCATATTAAACACATTTTTGAGAGCTTATAACTCAACTCATTGCCTTTGCAATAATTTAACATGCAATATGATGACACGTGAGGAGGAAGCCTGGCTACGGGAAAGACGCTTAAACTTCCCACAAATTAGTTTCCCTCCCCTGAATGTACACGGTGACTTCCTGCCAGAAACTGAGGGGCCATACAAGGCAGATGCACCCGTGCCCATGTCAAGGTACCGTAAGTCTCTTTCAGCAGGAGAACACAGGGGATCAACAACAAACAGTATACTAAAGCACCACTAGGAGGCAGTAGCAGGTTAGAATCAAAGCCATGCCTGAGGGCCACTACGGTACTGTACATTCTCAAAGCCAGTGCAGCTTAACATCAACATTTAGGTTTCTACCATAAAATCAGAAAACAATACATATCGAATTACTTTGGATTGTCTTTCGATAAGCTCATGATACCAGTTATTGTCAAATATATTTCTATTCTGAAAATAAACCAAACCAACAATGCAGTTCCCTGTGGTTTTTAAAGGGGAACTACACCCATTTTCAAAATTCATACATGTTATTCCTTTGGTCTAAAACAGTCCAAAAAATATTAGTTAACATGAACAACTCTCTCCCCAAACCCCAAATTTAGAGTGCTAAAACTCAAACTTGTGATGTCATATAGGGTATAAAGTCTGGAGCTGGTCCACAGACTGAATGAATTGGGAGAGATGTTATAGATGACACTGAGAGAACCAAGTGGAATGTTCTGAGTATATGGGTACATTTTCTATACTACAATAGAATAAGGTGCCATGCACATGCGCGCTTACATCCATTGTTGTCAATTTTTCAGGGCGCAACAGTTGTGCCCCGAGATAAAAATAGTTCAATTTTTAAAACGCTGCAGTGTGCACCGCATGTCATGTGACGAGGAACAACCAATCACAGCCAGCAGATATCTTTTCTTTCTCCCGTAAATATCAATCTACGCTACATATGTGGAGGAGGAAATAATCATTTTAGTGCAGGGCTACCCAGAGCTTTACGATCTGTCCCACAAACTATTTTACTGCTTCAGCCTTTCTGTCCGAGGACGGCACATTTGAAATTCATTTATGCTTGTTTTGACTTTGTTTAGTTTAGTCAGTGACGCTTATATTGTTAAATTACCACAACTTCGTCATCGCAGTAAACAGGTTTTGGTTGCTTAATAACATCAGGCGCGACAGGAGCGCAACCTCCCAAGCACCCTGGATAAAAGGATGAAAGCGGCACAGCTGGCATGTTTGCTAATATTTAAGTCTTAGGCCATTGGAATAACATGTATGAATTTTGAAAATGGGCGTAGTTCCCCTTTAATGACTGAGGAGGAAAGTTAACTAGCAGGGTGTGAGAGTTGGTGCTCAGTAGCTGGATGAGCTACACTAGCATCTTCCAAACCGCCATATGCTAATCCTACACTGCTGGGACTCTCTTGAGAGCAATGCTCAGTTCGAGTAGTTAAAGGAGATTAATTCCCTTTTCCGAGGAAGAACTCTGCATGCCCTCTTACATTAGCCGCGCATCGCTCTCCTCCTCTTAATCAATGTCCAATTTGCAGAGGCAGAGAGAACATAACTTGAAATGCATACGGCATAGACTTCCTCACGGTGCGTAGTGGGCGGGCGCACTACCAAACAGCACAGGGGCAGAACCCCTATTAGTGGTCTTTTTATTATACACCTCCACCGGATCTCCAACGGTCTTCTCATGCAGGACCACGGCTGATGGAGTGAAGGGAAAGGTACTGTAATTAAGATGTATGAAACTGGCTGTGGTGTGTATTCCCCAGCGGTGAATGGAAAGAAAATATGGACTAATCCACTGGGAATGAGGAGCACAATACACGTTCTTAACAACCACCCTGGCTTCCTCTAACAAAGCCTGTTATGGGACACTATATACACACTTAGCTAAATGAAAGTAGCGCCAACTATGGATTATTCTATCGATTATTAGGAAAATCAATATGGCCCTGTCAAGCATGAAGACATATATAGGGGGCAATAGTCTTTAGGGAAGTGACAATGTGATATATTTATCAGTTAACATCAAAGGTTACCTATGGAGGAGGAACCTGCCAAAAATAAATGAGTAGATAAATGACTTGATAAATATGCCATTAAATGTATCAAAAATAATATTAGAAAATAAATGTATATGCATTCATTAATTGATCAAATGTGACATACATTGATATCTCTGTTTAAATTTGCTTCTTTATTTATTTACCTTTGGTCTGCCATTCTCAGACCGGTACAGATGTGCAGATCAGAGAAAAGAATACAGAAATAAATAACTTTGGGGAAATAATTAGGGGGGAAATATAAATGGAAAATTATGCAGAAATAAAAAATAAATAAATATATAAAATTCAATAATGAATAAATGCATTTTAAAATAAATGTAAAATACATTTTAAAAAATACATGCAAACATAAATTTCATAGATAATAGATAAAAATAAATAAAAGGGAAAATTAAATGGAAGAGTTGATACTGTAGATAGGGGAATTAATACAAAGGTAAATACGAAAATTAAAAACAATCTATGTCACATTTTATTAATTAATTAATGGCTACATTTATTTTAAATATTATTTTTGGTACATTTAATGGCATATTTATTTATTTATTGAGACATGTTTTTATTTTGGCAGGTTCCGTCCTCCATAGTTACCATCTAAAAGCAGATCAGCAATAAGGCACTAAAGCTAATCATGATTCCTGTCCTAACTCCTCAGTTATTAACAGACTCTTTCAGCACCCCATTAGTATTCTGGAAGCTATCAGCCGCCTGTTAGGGTACACCATATCCCAGTGCAGATACACACTGTTAATTTTATAACTGAGGCTTTGCAACGCTGTATGCGGCCCTAAACACGTGGACAAGCACATACACTTAAGCCATGCCAATGGGAGCTCTGTTACTATAATGCACTGTGGTTAGAGTGTATATGTCCAACAGTGCAAAAATAAACATGCTCTAATGTTTGAAGGACATGCCACCTGATATGTCATCGGTGCAAGAAGATTCTTCCCTTTTCAAAATAATAGTTATAAAAATAAATGCATATTAATAGCTCTGGAATCTAGGGCATCTCTCAAAAAAAATAAATTCACAATCTTTTCTACATAACAACTCACACTGCAGCTGTATTGAATAAAAAAGGCGTCCTTGCTTTCTACAGGATATTTAATGATCACAGGTAATTATTCACTGCAGAATGTCAGGCAGCAGCCAGACCACCATTTCAGAGCCTTTCATCATCCTCATCAAGGCCCTAACACCAACGGCTTTCTGGGGATGAGATGAGGACACGTTACATCATGAATACCAGAAACCAGATGACTTGACTCGGCCATATCTAATTCATTACACAGCTTGTTCCCTGTGAAATTCATGGGCCACAGTGAGCCTCTTAAGAAAACTTTAGCACCTCAGAGATTAGACTTTCACAGTTTCATATTGCTTCTTACTTTTATATTACGTTTTATATTACTAGATCTAGTGATTCCAGCGGGCATGTCAAAACAAGAACATAGGCAGACCTTCCACATCCCTGAATCTCTGACAGTATAGATAGTCTAGTTTATGCCATGTAATTAACAAATAATAAAGGTTTATTTCAGCTATTCTAATCTTTTCTTTCATTTGATTCCTTTCTTTTTTCTGTTTGTATTAAACAGTTTACTGCTCGTTTTATATATATATATTCTAAAGTATCTTTGAGAACTTTGAAAAGCACTATATAAATCTGGTATATTAATATTATAATTATTATTAACAACAACAACAACAATAATAATAATAATATTGTCTTATTTTCATAATTCAATTCAATTATATTAGGTGTAATAACAGTGTTACTGTATGTTACTCAATTTTCATTATTAATAATCTGCTAAATATTCTCTCAATCAACCAATTTATTGTTTGTGTAAAAATAAAAATCTCCCAAGCACCCAAGGTGATGTCTTCAAAAGTCTTATTTTTGTCCGACCAACAACGTAACCTACCCCTTATTCAACCTACAATGATTCAAAACACAAATCCTTACATTTCAGAAGCAAAAACCAGTGAATATTTGGTATTTTTGCTTTTTTTATAACACCTGAAATGAATAAAGCTACAGTTGATAACTTTGATCAAAATAACTTTTTGTCATATTTGGTCAAATTGTCACTATATCCTGACAGTAGTACATGAAACAGATAATCTGTGAAAAAAACAAAGAAGAAACAAACTCTCATTTTACAGCTAAACAGAACACTAAAATTTGTTTCTGAAAATATTTGAGGCAAGAAAATATTCATTACAGTAACAGAATCTTGATTCATATTTGATCAGCGCTGCCTGGTTCGACAGTTTGATCGGAGTTCATGAGCAGGGATTGACAGCTGTGTTATACAAATGCCATTAGGAGCACTATGAGGAGGCGGAGAAACCTGTTTTTTCACAAATTATCTGTCTCATGTACTACTGAATATATGACAATAAGTTATCCTTATTAAAGTTACCAACGGTAGGTTTAACGGATTAATTAAAATAGTTACTGGTTAATTTTCTGCCGATCTACCAATCAATTAATTTACTAATCCTTACAGCTTCGATCTATATTCAAGCTTTAATCCAATCTCTAATTTTGAAGTAAAACTAGAATATGCACAGCCAAAATGTTGGTAATAATCCCTGATTGCGCAGGAAAAATGTGTGCACATAATGTGGTAGGTCTAAATTGAACCAGGAAGTCTGTAAGCAGCGATGGATGTTTCAACAGAAATCCACCTTAGTTTTCTCTTTCAAATACGTTTCGCTAACCTGGGGATTTGTTGAAGACCTGTATGATCAACTTATGACTCATGGCTTATTTTTTCCAATGTTATACAGTTCCAAGTTCTCAGAAATGAAGTTATTGCTAGTTATTATTACAGGCCTTTTTCACAGCAGATATTTTGATGAGTCATAGCAGGAAAAGCACAGGTGTCACAAATAACATTAATAATGTCTCCATTCTGTTCAAGTGTCCCTGTAAACCATGATAGTGATTACGTTTACATGCACACTAATATTCCACTACCATTCAGAATATGACAATATTATGAATTTGATACGGGTCGCGTAAACAGCATATTCTGTTTGGATATTCTGAATTAGGCTTTAATTACGAATACAGCATTGACTGATTTAGACATGTGGGATATGCCGATATTATTTAATTTTTAGGGGCATTCTTTGGACATGTATACGGCGCATTCAGAATATGCGTCTCAATTGGTGTTTTTACGGCAGTTTGCGGCACATGGCCTCTTTCTGTTGAAGGACAGCTGTTTGTTGTACACAAACCAACTAGCCGTCAGTTTGCAGAGATGCACTCCCAAAAGAAAAGCCCACGTTTCTGGTTGGAAGGAGAAACACTCCTCCTCCAATATCAGCAAGTTTTGGGATATGCACAAATATCGCAACGCCGACCTTTTCAAGAAGGTGGTTGAAGGAATGAAAGAGGGAGACTGTGTTCGCACGGCTGAATAAGTCCGCAACTGGTTACGTTAATCGGAGTATGCACGGCTGCACGTAAACGGGAATATTAGTGGAATATTTATTTGCATTAGTCATGTAAACAGCTTAGTAGGAAAATTGTCTTTTTTGGAATAAGGGCAAAAAACTGAATATTTTGTGCACTTAAACCATGACAGAGTGACAATGAAACAGCAGGACCCTGGAAGTGAAACACCTAATTGGAATTAAGCCATCATTCATTTTATCATCTACACCCATGCTTTTCCTACTGTGACATGTCAAAATGTCTTCCTTGAAAAATGCCTAATAAGACACATTCTGAAAGAAAAAGAGAGAAAAGAAACAGGATTTTCCTTCAAAAATATATATGTAAGATGTCCTTTTGAAGGAAATGCCGATGATTTTCTGCTTTGAGAATCTCAACTCCTTCGACTATACATTTCATAAAATAGCCTCGCATTCTGACTTAACAGTCTTGGAGGTCCAATGTTATGCTCAGATAAACATCGGATTGACATTCAGCTGAGTTGTAAATGAAGTATAGCAACAACGTATAGTATTGCGTGTGGTTTTCAAAAGCAGAGCGGCAGTGCACCCGAAAAAGAAAACGGCTACAAAGAAACTCTTTCTACTGCAGTGTAATTCAGGCCACAATACTCTGAATGCACTGAGAAAAGTAGGTCGTTATGTAATGCAGGTTAGGGTGTTTTCCAGTCTGCTCATGCAAGAACGAGTGTGTATGTGTGTGTGTGTGTGTGTGTGTATGGGGATAACACATGCTTTTGCATGTGTATTTATTTGTCTGAGTGTGAATGAGCCCATTAGATTGCAGTTACGAACCGCTGTGAGGTATTCCAGGTGCAACGCCTCATCACGGCAATTACCAATGACTCTGAAGCACGCACACACACACACACACACACAGACACGCACACAGAGACCCAAAGCATGGGCCGTTTTCTGAGTCACTCTCACTCCCATTAGCCAATCCACTCTGCTGCGTCTGTGCTCCCTGAAACATCAGAGGAACTCAGACCTGTCACTTCCAATGATGAGGGGAAGTTGACTGCAGCCCAAAGCAAGAGGGCCTCGGAGACACACTCCCAGTAATGGGGAGACAGAAGGGGGACTGGGAGGCAAACAGAGATGGGGAGTGATAAAAGGAGGGGTGACATGTGAAGATAGAGGCAAAAAAGAAATGGAAAAAAGTAAGACGGAGGCGTTGAGAGGAAAAATGTGAAAAACGGTGAAAGAAAGCAAGAAAAGATAAGGCTAGGAAAGAATAGATTCGTGAAAGCGTCAAAGCGAGATAGACATAAACAGCTGAAAGGGATACGAAGACTTACCGAGCCAGCTTCTGTTCAAGTAGACAGAAACAAACACGGGAGGAACAGTAAAGAAGTCGACCACTGAATTGACCTCCAGCCAGAACCACAGCTTGTCATTTGCCGCTATAAACTGTCGAAAGAAACAGAGGATGGCATCAAAAAACGACAATTCTAATTTTATACATAACGCCACCTCCCTACCATTCAAACTGGCATCGCTGACATACTATAGAATGACAAAAGCTTCACCCCACTTGCTGAGTCATGCGAATGGTTGGCGGTGTAAGCAGCTTATGAGTTTATTTATTCATTCATTCAGGACGGCAGGCTTGCGTCTGCACCACTGGAATGCTGCTCTGGCATGACAGCCATGCTAGCAACATTATTACAACAGGGTCGGTTTAAACTAAAGGCATGCTGTGCGAGTATTCATAGGCGACTAAAGGGTGGTGTCTGCTTGTTTGTAAGCATCGTTGGTTGTCGTGTAAAGATGTTTTAAATAGGGCTGTCAATTGATTAAAATAGTTAATCACGATTAATCGCACATTTTTTATCTGTTCATAATGTACCTTAAAGGTAGATTTGTCAAGTATTTAATACTCTTATCAACATGGGAGTGGGCAAATATGCTTGCTTTATGCACATGTATGTATGAATGTATTATTGGAAATCAATTAACAACACAACACAATGACAAATATTCACACAATCACATTTAGCGTAAATCTTTTTAAGCAAACTCAAGCCCAACAGGCAACAACAGCTGTCAGTGTGTCAGTGTGCTGACTTGACTATGAATTGCCCCAAACTGCATGTGATTATCATAAAGTGGGCATGTCTGTAAATGGGAGACTCGTGGGTACCCATAAAACCCATTTACATTCACATATCTTGAGTTCAGAGGTCAAAGGACCCCTTTGAAAATGGCAATGCCAGTTATTCCTTGCCAAAATGTAGCGTAAGTTTGAAGCATGATTTACCCTCCTTGCTACCAAGGTTGTATGACATGGTTGGTAGCAATGGATACATTAGGTTTTCGAGTTTCATATGATACCAGTATCATAGCCTTCTACGACCAAAAAAACTGCAAGTTGCATTAATGCGTTAAAGAAATTAGTGGCGTTGAAACAAATTTGTGTAAATGCGTTATTATCACGTTAACTTTGACAGCCCTAGTTTTAAATGTCTTAAAAGTCTTCATCTTATAAAGAAGATGTAGAAATGCAATATACTGGGATGAGGGTTGAAAATAAGAAGCATGCAAGATCTTTTTGTAGGATGCTGCAGATTTGAATGCATGGAAAACAATGCCTGTCTGCCTCTCTGCATGGCTGTGTGCATATTGTTTGAGCCAGTGTGTGTCTATAAATGTGTACAGATGTACGAGTGAGTGTGTGCATTGTGTGAGCATGCACGTGCCAACTTACCCGCAGGCCAAAGTAGAGAAGGAAGAAGACGTTGAAGGCCATATCGATCTGTAACGTGAAGTCTTTGTAGAAATTCTGGCAGGATTCTATAGGACTAGAGAACAAAGAGAGAGAAAGAGAGAAAACACATTACTATAAAGTGAAATACTCATGAACCTATACTGATGTAGAGAAGGGTCACACAGGAGGCAAATACCAGGGACCTCAACACATTTCCATGGTAGGAATGTTATGTCTCTTGGGGGTTGGGGGGGTTAAAGTTGGTTTGTTAGTGAAATAGGGAAAAATAATAATTAATAAATATCACCATATCAAAAAATGGTCCCGTGTTTTTGTGTCTAACAGACTGTAAATATAAATCCTACTCACTGTACATAACTGTATATAGACATCTCCACATGTACATGCTGTACATATTGATCCAGTCCATTTATATCCATCCGGTATTTATTTCTTTGCACTATATGTAATGTTTACAACTCCCCAACACTTGACCTGTACATAGACATTTTATTTGTATTTTATTTTTATTAGTGTATTCTTTTATTCTGATATTTCTATTCTGTGTAAGTACATTGACAGAGCGGCATAAAAGAGTCAAATTCCATGAATGTATATACTGTACTTGATGAAATAAACCTGATTCTGTTTCTGATAGGGACAACAATTTCTGAAATTGATCCAGTATTGAGGGAGAGTGCTGGCTGCAGTATGGTGCAATCGGGGCAAGCTGGCACCATCATTTACCTGCACTAAAAGTGCTTGGAAGACAACAGTGGACTTGTGAATACATCCATGGTGGAAACGCGAGTGCCAGCCGGGCAGAGTTTGTTGTGTTGGAGTACAGAAAGCGTAGCTTAGTATTATCTAAAAGATTTTCAATGTCATGGCTGAAACTTTAGATTATTTTGACAATGTGGATGAGGTCTGGCTGCCCGTATTGATTTGAGCCAGAGTATACGGATATTCAGATTTCACAATGAGACTTCTCCTTCAATAACAAACAGACCGGATCATGTGAAAAGTAAGAAGGAACGCTTTATTTCTTTGTAGAGTCCTTTCCATAATGTTGTAAGGCTCAGATTGTTATTATAAGTGTCTGTCAGTGGCAAACATTGACGCTGCGCAATTGCTCTCGTAGCTTGTTTCACAGCTGCTAGTTACAGTGTTATCCCTCAATACTGGACTGATTTAAAAAGTTGTACCCGTTAGTCACTTAGACGCAAAAACAGGGACAAATATAGTCCAGGTTGAAAAATACAGAAGTTACCCTTTAATATATGCAAAATACCATAAAATGTATGCGGAATGTGACAAACTGTATTCCATTGTTATGCATTACATCAGGCAGAACTCTGCATATCTCATTTTGTTAGTTTTTAATGACAGTTTATTTGGAGTTAATTTAGCCGACAGAATTTGGTAACAAAATATGATCACAACGTCATCACGATACAAATTCTACCAAAAGACGATGACTTATTGCTTACCCCTACATATCAGGATAATCATGATTTATGCTTCAACTTGCCCTTTTTTTTCTTCAGAGATGCATATACGGCCTGATCCTGATCACCTTTCCTGCGTTCAGCTCACAGGACTGATAACAAACAGTTCTCTGGTAACAACAGCCAGCTTGAAGCTGTCAAGGTCAAACGGTGCTGACCGATGCTGGCCATCTAAACTGACTCAACTGGATTCTTGCCAGGGATATATTTTAACTGTTACAAAGTTAACCCCATTCTGTTAATGCAATTTAATTTCATCAAAATATGGGATGAAAAACACCATTAATAAATTAATTTAGTGATATGCTATTGAGTTTCACTTGACACCCTGCTGCAATTCCTCCTCTGAGCCCAAGGGGGTAACAGACCAAGATAAAAGACCCACTGTGACTGCAGAGTCAACCACGTATAGACGAAAATAAAGTGAAATTGGTAGTTGCTTTGATGTGACAGCACACTCAGCATGCATAAATTATTCAGCATCCGTCAAACACACATATTCCCTCGTACGACAGAGACTACACAAAGAAACAGACTGCATAGCTCCATCCATTTATCAGAGTGCAATAGCGAGCTGGGTGTTGCTTAAAAAAAAATGGGCCGATGATGATAAATGTGTGGTGATCTGTCCGGCCTGTCATGTAATCCATCTTCATGTTTACCTTGTGATGATTTACCATTAGCAAGTGGGTGCTCTCAACAAAAGCAATAATGGGAAGTGTGCCCACCCCATTCTTCTTCTTGGTCACAGGCCTTAAAGCATTTTGCTCCCGAGTAATGAGGAAATCCCACCGCGAGGAACAACGTGAATATGCATTATGGTTTGGCTGCCTGGCTATAGGCGACCTTTGGGAATGTATAGACTGGCAATCGAACACACAAGTGGCCATTAAAAGAGTACACAGCTACAAGTCCCATATGTTCACATTCAAACATTAAAAGTATACATTTTGTATGCATGGAGCCCATAGGGGCACAGTGTGAGATCCTGAGTAGAGCTTACTGCATAATGAGAACCTCCAGAGGAGTGAGGCTTAATCATCTTCCAGTTAACATCAAACATTTTATCTCATGATGATCCATTATAATGGATGACTGAGTGCAGACACGCCGCAGAGGACGTATCGCTCCAAGAGGATGATCCGACTTCTAATTCATGAGTGTGTGGTCCGTCTCGAGCGTATCCGGAGGACTGATGTGATCTTTAAGATGATGTAAAACCCTGGCTCATGTCCGAGATGATTAGAATGAGTCTGGTTTATGCAGGAATTGTTTAAAAGTAAAAGTGACTTATTTTGGTTGAGAGGCATTTTCCCTCAGACAGCGCCATCAGACTTTCGGACGGAGGTTAATTCGCTTCTGACCCCTGGAAGGAGTCAACATTGATCTGGCCTGTATTCTAAATTATTAATTCACCGCCGGTATCTCTGCATGATTCTGTAGGCATCAAACTAAACACGAATGCTAAAACAAACCTGTCATGAATCTACGGATGCACCGATACCGGATCGGATATTGGGCCGATACTGACTCAAATAGCTGGATCGGGTATCGGTGACAATAAGGCCAATCTATTCAATTCAACTCTATATGTATACACTAAGGCTGTCAATCGATTAAAATATTTAATCACGATTAATAGCATGATTTTCCATAGTTAAATCACAATTAATCGCAATTTTGTTTTTTATATTTAATACTCTCATCAACACGGGAGTGGGCAAATATGCTGCTTTATGCAAATGTATGTATATATTTATTATTGGAAATCAATTAACAACACAAAACAATGACAAATATTGTCCAGAAACCCTCACAGGTACTGCATTTAGCATAAAAAATATGTTCAAATGGGAAGGATCTTTACTCAATGTACAATGATATTATAGGTGCTGTGTATGAAGGCAGTAAGCCCTACTACAAGCATAAAAATAAGACACATTATAACAGGCCCGAGCAAGTATGTAGCGGAGTATCATACGGAAGCCTGTGAAGCTTTCAAATAATGGGCTATGGTAGGGAGACCCAGACAAGGTCCTGAGCTCGAGTACAAGAAGCTCACTAATGTAAGATTTAATAAGTACGCCATCCACTTCATTTGTAAAAATGAGCAAGTCATGAGGGCTGATTCCGTGGCTAAGAAGCTATTGAGGAATAGTGTCATTGATTTTTGGAAAGAAGTCAGAGCTCTTAACAAACAGTAAAACATCTCTGCCGTGCAATGTAAATGGAACTTCTGGAACAGACAACATTGCTGAGTGATGGCGACAACATTATAGTGTGTTATTCAACTGTGTCTAAAGTGATTTATTTAAGACGGATAGTGAGAGAGTGGTGATTCAATGGTGATTATGTCACATGAGGTATACCAAGCTATAAAGAAGCTGTCTTTCAATAAAGCAAGTGGCATAGACCGTATTATGGCTGAACACCTTAAATATGCCAGTCCGAGGATAGCTCCTCTCCTTGCTACATGTTTTACTGGTTTTATGATCCATGGTGTGTTACCAGACTTGTTGTCTGTCCTGTTAGTTCCAGTAATTAAGGACAAGGCTGGTAAAGTAGGCAGGCTAGATAACTACAGACCCATTGCTTTAGCCAGCGTACTGTCAACACTCTTAGAAAGATCCCGCCGGATAGATTAAATTAGTTTATTAACTCCACAGACAACCAGTTTGGATTTAAAGCTCAACACGGCACTGATCTGTGTATAAATGCATTAAAGGAAATTGTAAACAAATATAGAGGACAAAATTCTTATTTGCTGTATTGATGCTTTTAAAGCCATTGATCGTGTTTATCATAGAAAGTTGTTTATTAAATTGAGTTGCTCACCAGACTATGCAAGTCAAATGGGGCAACAGTGTCTCAGCCCCATTTGGGGTTAGCAATGGTGTCAGACAAGGGGGAATTTTATCCCCAGTTCTTTTTAATTTATATACTAATGATCTCTCCAAGCAATTGAAAGCCTGTAATACTGGGTGCATGGTTGGTAATACTTTAGTGAACCATATTATGTATGCTGATGATCTTGCGGTCTTTAGTCCAAGTAACACTGGTCTTCAGCAGCTCCTCAATGTATGTTCTGTGTATGGTGTGGAACATGATATCCAATACAATGCCAGTAAGAATGTAGGAGGAGTGAAGGAGGACAAATGTCTAAAATGTCCAGACTTTAAATTGTCTGATAACAATCTTTGTGTCTATAATAAGGTACAATTCATTACTGGTGACATGACCAATGATGGTGATATTTATAAGCAATGCCGCAAGTTGTATGCACAAGCAAACATTCTCTCACAGAAGTTTAGTATGTGTTCAGATAGAGTGAAGATGTCTCTGTTCAGAGCATATTGTACACCACTACAGCCCATTTGTGGTCAAACTACAAGAAAGCGAGCTTACAGAGACTTCAAGTCGCATATAATGAGGCAATGAGAATATTACTAAAAAGACAGAGATGTTGCAGTGCAAGTGAAATGTCTGTGTCTGCAGGCATAAATGTATAATGTATTATATGTAATGTCTTGTTTTTTTATCTGGACCTTGAGTCTGCAATAAAGTTTGAATTGAAGTGAATAACATGGCAAACTCAAGCCCAACAGGCAACAACAGTGTGCTGTCTTGACTATGACTTGCCCCAACTTGCATCTGATTATCATAAAGTGGGCATGTCTGTAAAGGGGAGACTCTTGGATACTCATAGAACCCATTTCCATTCACATATCTTTAGGTCAGAGGTCAAGGGACCCCTTTGAAAATGGCTATGACAGTTTTCCCTCGCCAACATTTACCGTAGCTTGCAGCGTTATTTAGCCTCCTTCCCTGAAGGACAAACTAGTATGACATGGTTGGTACCAATGAATTTCTTGGGCTGTCTAGTTTCATATGATGCTTGTATCTTCAATCTAGCTTTAATACTGAGCCCGCTTAAACATAAAAATCACAAGATTCATTAAAGTGAGGCATAAAGCTTATTAATTAAACACTGGTATCAGATTGGCACCGGCCAAGGTATCGCTATCGCTATCGGGACAGAAAAAGTCAGATCGGTGCATCCCTACATGAATCATACACAATATTCTTCACATCCATCTACACGCTATACAAGCTCATGACATTGCACTCCCATAACGGATCTGATACCACAACCTGAGCTAAGACCTTTGTGCAAGAGAATGCACGCACATACACGCTAATACAAATGCACTTATAAGTACTTATGAGCGGATACACACACGCAGATGGTGCACACTGAAGACACCATTTGGAGTGGTCACTGTGGCGTTTCCCCTCGGGCCCAGCTCTGGCCTAATTCTGTATAACTGCTCATCTACAGTCACGTGACCCAAAGCATTCTCAATAACAGAGGGAGCATGGCGGCACACAGCGGGAGGGGCCGAGCGGTACACTGAATTTGACGTGATTTTTGCTTATAAGGCTACACAATGGCTACTCTGAGAGCTTTAATTTAGTCATTTTTGTAATCGTTATTTGAAAGTAAAGCTTATCATTAACTAAAGTAGTGGGAAGACACATCAGGCAGACATAT
>CAKALG010042305.1:0-15601 GCA_916700815.1 Helicolenus hilgendorfi
GAATAAAGGCACACTTCTTTTCTTTAAACTGAGAGGTGCTCAGATGACAGCTAAAACTCTTTTTTCATGACTCTATAACTGAACTGAATGAATTCATAAATGTTCTATGTAAGACCGTGTAGGCTGAAGATGAATACAATGATTTAACATGCTGTATGAGGTACAAGAGTTTAGAAAATGTGGCCCAGAAGATACAAATGTAACATGAGGCCCAATGTATTGTTAGATCGACTGCCCAACGAAAAGGTCCTTAAAGATTGGGAGCATTTCTATTGACTCTGCACGGCTCTCAACATGGCAACGGTGCTAACAGCGTAAAAACACTGCTGACAGAGTTAACCTGGGGGGGAACCAGAGGGTGGGTGTTATCAGCTTTAGCCGCCGTATGAGATCAGAGCAGCGTGGCGGCCGTGAGGTAGCCAGTGGGCTATCCATAACCATAGAAAACTAAATATTGTGAGCGCAAAAGCCTTGTGTGTGTTGTGTATGCTTTTTGTATTTGTTTCTGCTGGTCCTTCTCATCAAAAGAAGACTGATAGTTTGATCATGCCAGCTCCAGCTAGATGACCAATGACCTGCTTGATGAAACAAAGATCCTGAGAAGCCAGGGCTCCCTGAAATGAGACATAAATGGATATTTCACTGGGAGCTAGGAGAAGAATTATGAGACATTATCACGTATCTATACCATGGTTACAGAAATAATAGTTTTGGATTTTCTGGCATATGTCCATCTAACAGGATAGGTCAAACCAGATCCAGCCAGATTGGTTGCAGGTCAGCCAGCGTGGTTGTGTTGGTCTCTCTAACACGTACAGCACGCCCAAGCTGATCCTACAAGTGTTGAATTGGGTTGAGGTGTGGACTCTTGGCAGGCCATTCCATTCTCTCTACTCCCACATTGTGGAGGTAGTCTGTGATAACCCTGGCTCTGTGGGGGGGGCGTTGTTTCTTGGAGGATGAAGTTAGGTCCCAGATTGCGGAGATATGGGATCGCCACTGGCTGCAGAATCTCATCCCGATATCTCACTGCATTGAGATGGCCTTCAATGATGACAAGCCTTGTTTTGCCAGTGAGGGAGATGCCGCCCCACACCATGACACTGCCCCCACCAAAAGCTGTTACTCCATTGGTTCAACAATCAGCATAGCGTTCTCCACGTCGTCTCCATACTTTGACCCGGCCATCCAACTTTGGCAGACAGAGCCTGGACTCATCACTGAACATGACATTCCCCCACATGTTCAGGTTCCATTGTCTGTGTTGTCGACACCACCGCAAACAGGCCTGACGGTGAAGGGCAGTCATTGCAGGCTTCCTGGTAGCCTTATGAGAATACACTGTTTACCATTGGCAGAGCATTTTGGAACATTTTTCTTGGGCGCTCCCCACATAATCAGCTGTGCTGCTCATCCCACAAATGCATGAGCCTTACAAGTTGGACGTCATTGTGAAGGTAAATAAACAGGCTTTCCAACGATGTAAAATACAATGCCCATAAGCATTGTAACAACAGAGAAATAATCCACCAAACACAAGTTTCTGAACTTTTTTCCCCAGTTTATTATGGTTAACTTCCTTACACTAGTTCTAAGCAGCTTAGAATACATAGTTAAAACTACTGAAGATTTTTTTTTTTTTTTTATCAAAGCAAATATTTAAATAACCATAATCATTTGAATTGTGTGTTTTTATACAGATAACCAATATAGATGACAATAGCAAAGTACAGTACAGTACTGTGTACAGTAGCCTCCCACCCCCGAACAATAGGGCTCTCCCAGAAACAACGGTGTAATTCAAACACCGGAATTTACATGGATATAATGCTTTTTATGTAAAATATATCGAACATTGAATGACATCAAATCTAAGATGTTATTCCTTCATTTAGTGCATGGATTTCAAAAGTGGCAGACAAAAAAAATAGTTGCCTGCCTGAAAAAAGTTCATTTCAGACCCTGGCCACCTCTCTCCCTCATTGATTGCTATGAATTAAGCTGTACTAAAGCTACTTGCAGCATGTGCCCATTCTGAAACTGCTGTGCTTATCACTGTACCACAATCTAACCTGGACTACTTCTCTATTGTTGGATTGTGACCTTACACAACAATGCATTTCCTGGAGACGGAGCATGTATTTACATTAGATTAAACAGGTTATTCATAAAGATTTGCTGTTACACTGCAGAACTTCAGAAATGTTCAGGCATATTTTATAATAGTCAAATAAAATGAGGCAATTTCACTCAATGCCAAATCCATTATGATAACTTAGGTTAAACTATTTTCAGCCTTGTGGACCACGGGAAAAAACACAATGAGTTAAATACTCAAATTATCAGAGCCATTAAACATTCAGATAGAGCAATTTGCTATCAAACACAAAGTGATCATCCAAGTACATTAGACCATTAACACATTTCTAAAGACCCACAGTCTGTCAAAGAAATGCAATTTGGGGCCTGAAAGGGTCTTTATTTATCAGGTTATGATGGACAGGCGTGAAAGAGACTAAAAACAAGTGTACATGCGTCACACCCGTTTTCTAACCTTCATCTTCGTCTTCAAGCTGCACTCGGGATCATTCGGCTATTTTTATAGGCTGTACGTTATGTGTTTGAATACTCATGATGCCTTTTAATTAATGTTTTTTTTACAAGAGCTGACCCAAACCTTAATCTCATACAGATCTCAAAGCTGAGGGTCCATTTCCTCTGTGGACGCATGCTTTCTAAGTGCTCCTACAATGGACAGCTTGATTTGGGCCTTAATGTTTACAGCCTGAAAAGGCAGACCAAACCAATGAAAAATACATATCCCTGAAAACACCTTGGCCTCTTCCCCTGACTATATGGTGTATTTATAACCACTTCTTTACAGCGCCGCAGCAGAGTGAAAGGCATGTTGAAATTAAATTAGTGCACGTTACCTTTTCTGAACTAGGTACAGTAGAGTACAGTACTTACAGGTGCTTACAGGAATCTGCCTGCGGGCAGACTGGAGTGCAGGAAATACCCTTGACAGGACACGGTGGCTCCTCTGATTTATACCTGACCTGAAAACTGTTCATGAGAGCACCTGGACTAAGAATACAGCCGGCTCTCGCTTAAAGGTGAGCAGGCGGAATGCAGCGGAGTGACTTTCAGAGCCCTAGTATGAATTCTTGATTATGCCTCTTGAAGATGTAAATACACATGTAGCTTCATGAGGGGTAGAATTTTCTGAATACTATTCATCTCCTACCACTCGAATTCTTAATGTGTTAGAAATGATGCACCTCTCTTTGAGTCATTTCATAGAGTGGTTCACCCTGGGTTCCCTCGACAAAACCCAATGGGATTTTTACATTGGGTTTTGGATTATTGCAGAAAATAAACTCTGCGGCAAACGAATGTTTATGATACTTACACATTTCTTTCCGTAAAATAATCTCTACAAATGAACACGACAATTATGATTTTTGAAGTGTGAATGTCATCACTAACAAAGGCATGTTGAAATTAAATTAGTGCACGTTACCTTTTCTGAACTAGGTACAGTACAGTACTTACGCATGAAACTACACGGCCGCATGAACGCGAATATACACAACGAGACTGAAAAGGCGGACGAGTCGGCGTGATGACGTTTAGTAGTCTCATTTAGCCACCTGTTAGCAACTGCCTATATTTAAGACATATAAAAGCTTAACAATTCATGAGTGAAATATTCACTAGGGCAATTCACCTTTCTCCTGATTCGATACTGTCACGTAACTTAGGTGCCAATTTGATGTGTAATGCGATTTTTAAGTATTGCGATTCTACAAGTTTTGCAATTCGATATTACGATTTATTGCGATTTTTGTTAAGGATCCCACGTGTATCCTTCTGCTAACTTCGCCAAGTCCGTCTCTAGTGCTCCCGTCAGCTCCGTTCTCTTTATCCATCCATGGTTAAATGCATTCCGTTGAATACATTTTTTAACATAAATGTGGGGCGGCTGTGGCTCAGAGGGTAGAGCAGGTTGTCCACCAATCAGAAGGTCGGTGGGTCGATCCCCGGCTGCTCCAGGTCACATGCCGATGTGTCTTTGAGCAAGACATTTAACCCCAAATTGCTCCGAAAAGCGTAGCCATTGGTGTGTGAATGAGTATTTAGATTAGATCCTGATGGGCAAAGTTGGCACCTTTAGCAGCCTCTGTCATCAATGTATGGGTATGGGTGAATACTGACATGTAGCGTAAAGCGCTTTGAGTGGTCGGAAGACTAGAAAAGCGCTATATAAATGCAAGTCAATTTACCATATGGGTGCAGTTGTAGCGTCGGCCCATGTGACCACGGCTGGCCGCGATTACCGCAATACGATAACGTTTCCTGTCCGTGACAGAGTTAGCATGCAGCTTTAGCTCTGCTCTGACTAGCTCTGCTTTTTCTGTTAATGTGTGAAGTGTTTCCATCCTTTACTGGATGTGTTTACCACTTCGGATGTAAAATAGGAGGGTGCAGGTCGTATCCACGCAGACCCAACGTTTTAGACTTTTTCATTTCGGTTTGCTTCAGCCAGCTGCTGTTTGTTTTGGTTGAAGGATATGGAAAGATATGACATCAAGTTACTCAGACTACAAAAATAAAAGCGGTAACTTCCTTCTAACCCTATATAGACTCAAATGAAGCAAATATATCGATTCCAGCAAAAATCGATTTCAAAATCATAAAAAAAAAAAAATGCAATACATAGGCAAAGACATTTTTTCCCACCCCTAATATTTACATATTCAATATCGTTGAACAAAACAATAAATTATCTTCAGTTTGTATTAACCACAGATCTTATTTCAGGCATCTAACTGGGACTCATTCCTGCACCACTCTATCCACCTTTCAGTCAATTTAGGATGGAAATGTGGAATGGAATAAACTTCAACTTTCTATGTTGACTAACATTGAGGATATTGTTAAAAGGAACATTTTAAATGGTAAGACAGAGCGGTGGAAAAAAAAATTTGCGGAAACTGGTGCGTACTTTGCTGAGTAATATTGTCATAATCAAAAACAGATTGCTGAAGACAATAAAAACCAAGTCGTAATAAACCATAATCTTCCTTTAAACATGTTATATACCGTATCTGAAGTGTTTTACTTTGCACTAATTTTCTAAAAAATAACCTTGGTTGTGCAAATGTATGTAGTTGTTTTAAATTTCATTTGAAATGGCATCAAAATGGCAAATAGAGACAGCCTCTGTATGGGATCTATACAGCACGTTTTCTGCTAATTCAATAAATAGTAGTCTATATGAAATTATCACATGGTAAAGCCTATTTTTGTATACTTCTGTGTGAATTAAATACTTGACAAATGCAAAGTATTGAGTATTTTCTCATTTTAAGAACTGAGTGCAAAATGAATATAACAGCTGTAAGTGAAGTTATTGCAAAAAAAGAAATAAATATAGACCTAGTTTATATCGAGATAGAAACCATATAGAAAAACATATCCGACAGACATTTTTAGATCGTTTTGAGGATATATATCGTCATATTGCCCACTCCAGGTCACTTTAACTTGAAACTTGTCTCTTTAACTTGTCACTACCACATAAGAGAGTGAACCTACGTCTGGAGATAAATAAAGGCTTAGCTTATCTTATCTTAGACGCAAATGTTCATTTCCAGTCAAATGCTACTGTTTCAGATTTTGCCCGGTACTTGTACATTGTCTCCCCGTCTCCTCTTCAGCTTCAGACAGACACAGCCTCTGAATGTCTCCCTCCCTGATCTCAGTGTTTTCTGGAATGTTTCACAGTATGTCATTCCTCACCTGCCCACAGGTTGCCTCCACTGAGTTTCAGCCACCTTCCAGTCTGTATTGTCTGGCTGCTGTAATGGTCCAGCCTTTCCTGTGTGTCTGCTCCTGTCACCGGTTTGAGTTGCCTGCTGATTTTCCACTTTGTTCCCTCTGTTATACCTGTATGCCTGCTGCACACTGTAAGCCTGAACATTGACCACTAGAACTATACATGACATGTTTCTTATCTGCATTAGAGCAATCCTTACTGTATGCCAGCTGCCCTATGACCCAATCCCAAAGTCCATCGTTGCAGACCCTCAGACTTTGACATTCATTTCTAATAAGTCTGTGAGGGCCCGCAGTTGTCCTACAGTGAACATGACATGTCTTTGAGAGCACTCTTACAGACTTTTTGAGCCGATATGTACACTTTCTATAATTCTGCAGTACTCCAGGTGTCATAATAATGGCCTCTACACAGGTAACAACCAAAGTGTTATCCTATTTCTCATACAGCATTTGGAGCCTTTGCACCCTCCTGCTCTCAAACACTTGCGCTGATCATGAAGATGATGTCAGAGTCTATGTGAGATCAGTTCTTAGGGTGGACGTCAATCAATCAACCAATCTGTAATCTTAATGCATCATAATACCAAAATCATTGTCAATTAGTGATTTTGTCGGTATTTTTCATTGCCCTCTCTCAGTTTCCTCTCGAGCTCACAATTCTCCCGTATTTCTCTCAATTTATAACAAATTTGAACACCTTGTTTTCCTTTTTCCTTATCACAACCTGTTTCTGGCACTGTACAACGTGTACAAGCCCTACTGTTTCCACTAGGGATGCTCATTTTGAAAAAATGTTCTTAACTGATAACCGACCCTCGTAAACCGAATATTAACCGTTAACTGACAAGATTTGTGCCTCACACCAGCTGTAGTGTATGAGCACAACAGACAACTGAGAACCCAGTTCACCGTCTGGGAGCGTTAGCTTAGCAGCCACGATGCTGCGTGTAGTGTCGCAGACATGCAGACACTTTCCCAGTAAAAGTCTCCACCACACATGTAGTTTAGTTTAGCAGGTTGTCAGCTGTGTGTCTGCCCGGCGGAACAACAATCTGTCTGCCCTGATTAACGATAGTGATTGCCCGATAAACAGTGTGTGTATATGTGCTACGTTAGCAGCTCTAGCATTGCCGGAGGCTTCTTGCTCGCCGCCGCCACACACATACAGTATATAGTCCGTGAACACGACCTAACTTTAATGAGTGTCCTTGTGTGTGTTCGCGGTGAGTGTGAGGTTGTTGGTGCGTTCTAGCTGTGAACGTACGTGTAGCAGTGTGTGGACAGTTTATTTGTCGGTGAATAAATGCTACGAAACTACAACTCCTCCGTTAGCGAGCCAGAGACCGGAGCCGACTTCCCGTATCCTGCAACTCCGGCTCTGCCTCTTAAGGTGGACTGTTAAGGTGGACCAGCTTTTCTCCTTAAAGTGATGAGCCGCTCAGCTTATTAATTAATTATAAATATTTCTTTTAACCGTTTTGACCGATAGCGTTAATCAGTTAAAATGCTTAATGTCGGTTAACGGTTAATTATGAACATCCCTAGTTTCCACCCGGACAACAATACAGCGACAACAAATGTCATTTCCTGGTATAAAAGAGCTGCTCGCAATACAACTCGGTTTGAGCTGCGCTCACCGCTGGGTTTAGCGCAAATCACAGCACGGAGCACCCAAAAAAGCTGCCATGGTGCGGTGCAAGCCATTGGAAATAATGGGTTTCAGACAGCTTTTAGAGCGCAGTGGTATCGTCGTCGTATTGTGTCTGGAAGGGTCTTCAGTGAGTGAGAGACAAGGAGAGAAATTGAGAGTACTAGAAAGAAATATTCCAGCAAGGGGGTGGGGGGGGAAATAATAAATGAAATTCATGAATAAATAAAAACTGATGAATATCAGTTTATGCCAGAGATTCATGCAAGTTCACCATTAAAGTTGAGAATTAAAAGTATTTAGGCATAACATTAAAAATGCTGTTGCAGTGTACTTATTATTTTGCTATTTTCATTCTTTAACAGTCACCAGAAACTTAAATTCTCCTGGGGGAGGACCCCCAGATTTCCAGCTTTGGGTTAAAAATCCTCCCTATTTTAGAGGTGTCAAGTTTGGCAAATATGAGAGAGACCAGTATGGGTCTGCACTGAGCTCTGTTTTCCTGTCAAAGTCATTAGAATCTGCAGAGGCTTCCTCTATCGCTGCAGTCAATTCAGAGATTATAATTGGTTAATGTTTACAGGCGATGGTTCAGCTGTTATTGACAACAGGGTCACAAAGAGGAGATTTTGTGAGCTTTGCAATCACCATGCTTAAACAGTTTTACCTTAAAACACTCTACAGGGGAGCAGAGAATGATGCAGTAATAAGCATTAGTTTACTTGAAAGAGAAAGAGAAACCTTATACTGATAGACGCCAAATAGATTGAAAAAAACGTTTCAGACCAAACTCCCTCCCTCTTATCTTCCTGTAACACTAAATATTTTTGATGACCTTTGATCCTGCGCTTAAGGACGTACATATAAATGTATCCAATCAAATGTAATTTGGGGCGATTGTTAGCCTCACTGATCATAAATAAAACCACACCGTTAGCTTGTGGGTCGTAGTAGTTAGCAAAGCAATACATTTGAATTTACATTTCTAGAGAATGAAGTGGAAATGCATTACAGGAACTGACCACCTGACTCTATCCTTTCCCTTTCAATTGTATTCTATTGAAAAAGATTAATTGAAACTTAGGGCTGTCAAAGTTAACGCGATAATGACGCGTTAATGCAAATTCATTTTAACGCCAACAATTTCTTTAACGCATTAATGCAACTTAGGTTGTAGCGGGCTCAGTTTTAAAGCCATTGTGATGATACTTCATATGAAACTAGAAATGCTAAGGAATCCACTGGTACCATACTAACTTGTCGCGAAGGAGGTTAAATAATGCTCCAAACTTACGCTAAAAACTGTCATGGCCATTTTCAAAAGGGGTCCCTTGACCTCTGACCTCCAGATCAGTGAATGTAAATGGGTTCTATGGGTACCCACGAGTCTCCCCTTTACAGACATGCCCACTTTATGATCATCACATGCAGTTTGGGGCAAGTCATAGTCAAGTCAGCACACTGACACACTGACAGCTGTTGTTGCCTGTTGGGCTGCAGTTTGACATGTTCTGATTGGAGCATATTGTTTTATGCTAAATGCAGTACCTGTGAGGGTTTCTGGATCAATATCTGTCATTGTTTTGTGTTGATAATTGATTTAATTTGAATAAAAATATACATACATTTGCATAAAGCAGCATATTTGCCGATGTTGAGAAGAGTATTAAATACTTGAAAAATCTCCCTTTAAGGGAGAATAATTTTGAACAATTAATTGCGGTTAACTATGAACCATCATGTGATTAACGATTAAATATTTTAATCGACTGACAGCCTTATTGAAAATACATCTATACTTTGGAATTGATACTTATTTTGCAGGAGAAAAAGTAATGTCTGCTTTCTCCACCACTCAGCAAAATGACCGGAGTAAAGTGCCACAAGAGCAGCACACGGGAAAAACAAGCGCCCCGCTTTACATACCAAAAAGTATTACTGTAAACGAATAGTGTTGTCTCATATTGACATTACCAGACCACAAAATTTTACATTAACAGTTTTTCATAGAGTTACTAAGTGTTTGTATGTTTCTTCCTAATTTGATGCTTCTACAACAACTAAAAGTTGGCACAGCGGAGGGATTGAAGAGATTAATGCATTTAATGGACTGGATCTGTCTGATATTAACTAAAGTGACCTCAAACCTGACACGTAAGGTCCCTCTCACCCTCAGCTTAAACCCCACAGTATGCAACCTAAACACAAAGACGCATGCAGGGAGCTCAAACAACAAGCCAGCCGTCTATAGAGAACAGGCTGTGTGTCAATGGAGAGTGGCTGCACTATGATGCTTGATCCACAATGCACGCTACACCATATACAATTGGATAATCCATTAATGAAGTAGATTCTGGGGCAGCTCGCTAAGACCCAGACCATAACCTTTAACCTCCTATGTATTTAGACATGACATGAGAATAGTGCAAGTCAATGTACATGTGGAGGAAAAAAGAAGCATTTCTCTTTATGCTGTGACAAACCAACAGTATGTGGAAGTCCCCTCCACCTCCTCCTGTATACTTGTAATAGCATTAGCAATGCTTTAAAGTCTAAATCGTACTGCATTAGTGCTCTTAACAGCACCAAACAATAAATGGCTTCCATTTAATGTAGTTAAGCCTTGGCTTTTTACTTTTGTTTGCCTGTTACTATATCCTGCTTGAAATCCAGTTGAGGTCGATCAGTATGAGCAACAGATTGGCATCATAGACAATACCGTGCAAGAGAAAGAATTCACATTGAGGTGGCTCTTCCACAACAAACATCACCTGTCGACACTCTATATACATACTATGAATTCCTGTTGGTCTACATACTATGAGAGAAATGCAACCCTACTGCCTGACGAGAACACCAATACAGATGATTCTGCAAACCCCAGAATATGTTCATTTATGTGGGGGTTTTTATATCAAAGAATGCCAACGCTTTTTTAAAATTGCTGCTTTCTGCAAAATCTGTACATGTTGGCTACAGCGTGGTTGATGTTTGGGAAAGGTTGTGGTTATGGCAAATGCACTACTGTTAAGGTGTGGTTAGACCTAGGCAACTAAAACACTTGGTTAAAGGATCGATTTTACACGTCAATGTGGGTTTACAGGTCCAGCCCTTTCTCCTAAAAATCATGTTTCCATACAACTAAACTGCATCCTCAATTACATTTGAAGGGAAAAATATTTTGTCGCGGATTACGTTTGTCTTGGACGTATCACAAATATGTTTGTAAAAGTCAGCGGAAGGCCGCAGCAAGTGACGTAGTACACTGAGCGACGCGCAGAGCACAGTTAATGACAGTTAAGTGGTATATAACGAGTATAACAAGCGAGCGGGCGAAGGGTGGTGGATGGGTCAAACAAACACAGAACTTTTCCTCAGGAGGCCGCTGTTCATGTCCCATGTGAAACAAAAAGTCAATGTTCACTTATTTATTTAGCCTAAACCTAAAACTAAGTAATTTTATGCATTTTTGTTTAGTTTTGTTTCAATGTTGTAGTCATTTCAAGCCAAACCATGATGTTTTTTTACTAAACCTAACCAAGGAGTTTTGTTGCCTAAACCTAACCAAGGAGTTTTGTTGCGTAGTTTGTTTTGTTTCAATTTACAACGTTAACCACGTGTTTAAAACGGTTTAAAACTGCGACAGTAATCAGGGAGAAAATAAGTTGCCTTCGAAAGGTAATTGAGAATGCAGTTTAGTTGTTTGGGAATGTAATTTTGTAGGAGACATGGTTGACAGGTCTTAGAGAGTATTACTGCATATGAGAAACAAGTTGTAAAAGCATGTTGTGTCTCTAGAGAGAACTGTGTGGAGTTGTGTGAAGTATTGCAGGTGAACGTCTCAAGGCTACATTAGCTGCTACTAGCATAACACACCCAAATCTCTGACTGAACTGTCAGCGTTCGTATTGAATTCTGGGTAATGTAGGCCCCAGGTTTTGACAAGGAAGCATGAATTACATATGTTTTAACCTCTCTTTTTCTTTCAGTTATGGAAGCCCATACATTACAGGTTTTGACTTAGTATTAATAGCTCAGAGGCTCAAATCTCTCGTCAACCATTTTGATATTTGATTTTGTTTATATTTGATCTGTTTGAGCATTTTTTTTTTTTTTAAATTTACAGCTTCTTAAATGTAAATATTTTCTGGTTTCTTTACTTCTCCATGACAGTATACTGAATATCTTTGAGTTCTGAGCAAAACAAGACATTAGAGGACGTCATTTTTGGCTTTGGGAAACACTGATCACCATTTTTCACGATTTTCTGACATTTTATAGACCAAACAACTTATCGAGAAAATAATCAACGGATTAAATTGACAATGAAAATAATCATTATTTGCAGCCCTACTTTCTAGTTGACAGAGCTTTCCTTACTTTAAATGAATAGTTCAGGTAAGGAAAACCTAATTTTCAACAGATTTGGTCGAAATTCAAAGTCCATCTATTCCTGAAAAGATTTGAATAAACTCCAAATCAGAAAATCAGAAGGTAAAATTCCTGAACATGGGCCTGCACCTAAGGATTTTTTTTATTGATTAATCTAACGATTATTTTTTATCAATTAATCTAATGATTATTTTGTTGATT
Organism: Helicolenus hilgendorfi; assembly: GCA_916700815.1. Classification (NCBI taxonomy): domain Eukaryota; kingdom Metazoa; phylum Chordata; class Actinopteri; order Perciformes; family Sebastidae; genus Helicolenus; species Helicolenus hilgendorfi. The sequence goes on from CAKALG010042305.1 coordinate 12,086, forward strand.
GGTCAATTAATCCAATGACTAATTTATCGTTATGCAAATCAACGTATTTTTGTAATCAATGACATAAATGACGTTGACGAATCGCCCCAGCGCTACACACAAACATAAAAATCCCTGACTGCCCTGATGTTAGGATGCATGGAGGGGTGAGTGTGAGGTTAAGTGAAGTCTTAGTCCCAGGTGTAACAGTGCCAGAACATAGACAGTGACTCTGAGCCAAGAGGATGATTTGGGTCAGTAGGTTATTGCATTCCTGGACCACAGGGGACTTGCTGGCAATTAATCCTGCCAATGAGCCACGGGAAATATGCACAATGTACAGAGAGTGTGCCAGTAGACTGATAAATGCAGCTCTGTTAACATGGCTCTTTCAAAGAGTGATAGGGTAAAATTACTGCTGCTGACACCAGCGACTCACAACTACAATGACACAATAAGATTGTGGCAGAACAAAAGGTGTTGTGCCCGATGTAGCACAAAATCAGAACTCTTCTGAGTTGATTAAGGACTGTCTTAACATCTCAAACACTAGCAGAAAGCTCTAAAATCCATCATTATCAGCTTCTCCCAAACTGCTACCTTGAAACATCAGTTTTTATCAACCACTGCAACAGGTTTTATCTGTCTGTCAGGAGCATCCCTTCTCTTTTCTTTATCAAGATCAAGAGAAAGCGCTGCCAACTTAAAGGGATAGTTTGGGTGTTTTGAAGTGGGGTTGTACGAGGTACTTATCCATAGTAGGTGTATTACTAACAGTAGATGACGGTTGGCACCCTCCCAGCTTGGAGAAACAGACAGCAGCACCAGCCACGGGTGGACAGGGCCAGCAGAAAAACTTATTTTAGCCACCTAAAAGAAAGGCTCATCTAAAAATATCTATATCCGTTTAAGTGAACGCTATATAGGATTTAGTAGGGGTGGGAAAGAAATCAAATAGAATTTTTTTTTTACCATTTTAAATGGATTTTTTTAATGCCAGAATCAATATATTTGCTTCATTTGAGTCTATGCGGAGGTAGATGGAAGTTACCGCTTTTATTGTTGTAGTCTGAGTAACGTGACGTCATATCTGTTCTGTATCCGGCTCAAGCTGCATGCTAACTCTGTCATGGACAGGAAACGTTATCGTATTGCGGTAATGTGCGGTCAAGCCAGCCGCCACACACCGTGGTCTCCGTGGTCAAATAGGCCGACATTACAACTGTAGAGCTCCCATATACTGACATTTGTGTTCTCTGCATTGAAACGGCCCCGATGGAGCTGACCATGGATGGATAAAGAGAACAGAGCTGACGGGAGAGCTAGAGACCACCTTGGAGAAGGTAGAGGAAGTAGACAGGTGGGACTACATTTGGTTTTCAAAATAAGGTGTTAACAAAGGGAACTGTACATACAAAATACATTTATGGAAATAAGATTGATTGGATTGTTTCACCAGAAGTATAAAACATTACGTGTCCCTTGTGAATTAAAAAGATAATACCACTAATTTGTGAGGGAATATCTTTATTCTTGGATTTTTGGGTTGCTGGAAAAAAAATGATAAATAATTCCTGACAATGACTGACCTGAGGATGACTTAATGAATATGATTTAACTTTTAGTCATGATCTAGAGTTAAAAAAGTTAACAGAAATCGCAATAAATCATAATATTGAATAGCAATTCTTGTAGAACCGCAATACATATCAAATCGGAACCCAAGTATCGTGATAGTATCGAATCGGGACATAGGTGAATCGTCCCAGTCCTAATATTTATAATATTTTCCGATGCCGAACTAAACTGAAAGTGAAACATAGCTATACGTTTTTTGTCATCTGAGCCTGCTGGCTTTGGAGAGAGCATAGATAAGCTTTACTTTCAGCTCAGTTCCCCGTCGAAAAAGAGAAGGAAAGGGATGTCTGACGGCAAGATAAAGCTGTGAAAATATTCTAAATATAGCGCACACATAAACAGATATAGATGTTTTTAGATGAGCCTTACTTTAGGGTGGTTAAAATACGTTTTTCTGTCGTCTCTGTCCACAGCACTGTATTGCTTTGCTCCAGTGTCGGTGCTCCTGTCTGTTTCTCCAAGCTGAGGGCGTGCCGACCGTCATCTACTGTAAGTAATACACCTACTATGGATAAGTATCTCATTCAACCCCACTTCAAAACACCCGAACTATCCCTTTAAGTATTAAGAATTACTCCAAAAGGCAAATAGCACAGCTTTTATTTTAACCCCCAACACCTCTCTGGTAGTAGCCGATATTCCAGTCATACTTTTCTGTGCTTTGTGAACACTTGTTATGCATCATGGAGACTCTAAAACACTAAAGGCTACTTTCCAGAGTTTTTTAAGTTGAAAAGAAAAAGTAGAATTGAGTCTAATATTTACCAGCCAAAGACAACCAAAAAGACACATAAAAAGATTGAGTTTAAATTCAATTGAAGAAGTTTCTTTGAAATTTCCAGTAATTGACAATGTTGACAATATTTAGTGACCACCATAAATACATGTTCATTGATTGGTTTCAATACTTGATGTTGACATTCAAAAGTAAAACAGTGTTTTAAGTTGTAACACCAACCATTTCCACTGACATCATTCTTTCTTTTGTAATTCTAAACTGATTTATGTGGTGTGCTTTATGTGGTTTGCAGTCAGATGTTTTGGCACATCAGTAATGGCGCTGTGTTTTGCCAACAACATGCGTCGGTAATTTGACCGTCCTTAGAGACTAGCATCTGTCACTGCATGCAAAGTGAGTGTATCAGTCACATCGTGTGAAGTGTCCCATTAGCCTTGAGCTTCTGCCTTATCTGAGATTAATCAGTTAGTACTGTATCTGATCCTAAATGATAGGGGCAGAGAGAGAATGGCACTTTTGGCACACAATCACTCCACTGTCTTTATGTCAATGTTAAAGATTACGCTTGTTTACTGGGGTGTGTTGATGAACAGTACATAGAAATGTTCAACAACCAAAATGTAAAAATGATGGCCGTTGGGAGTGCATAAAAAAATGCATAAAACGCAAACAAGTACTCTGGAACTTTATCATCATTCCAACGGAAAGCAAATAAGTTCTAGTTTTGGTTTCTCCCTGCTCCTGAGCTAGTGAACTACAGTGGAAACCGCTCATAGTGACACGATTACAGCGGACAATATTTGTCTTTGTTTTTCGTTGTTATTTGATTTCCAATAATAAATATGTACATGCATTTGCATAAAGCAGCATATTTACCCACTCCCATGTTGATAAGTAGGGGTGTAACGATTCATGTACTACATCGATAGGTACTCGGCAAGTTGTCCTTCACGGGAGACGTATATTGATATAAAATCGATCTGAAACGCAAAAATCGATTGTTTCGATACTAAGGATTAACATCTTCTATTTAAGGACGACAAACATTATATGAAAGTGTTTTTTAGCACTTTCATTAGTAAAGATATGTTCAACGTTATTCCGGTTCACTCTCCAGACATGCGGCAGTTTGCCAGCTGCGCCCACTGCAGCGCGAGCAC
>CAKALG010042308.1:0-24441 GCA_916700815.1 Helicolenus hilgendorfi
TTATTATTTAACAACATTTAATCAATGAATACATGTAAGACCAAAAAGCCCAGTGCCCAGAAAACAACAAAATACCGTAGAGACAAATAAAAAAATCATTAAAATGGTTGCGTAGCTTCAACTTAGCTGCAAACACTTTTCTTTTACTTTGGAGACTGTATTAGCCTCAAATCTGACAGTTTTTGGCTGATTACTGTTGAACCAAGTCTTGCCCTCAGTTCTTCAATCCTGCTGGAAGGGATGGCTTAGCAAGCATTTCTGCAGCGTCATTTATTTCCACATAAGGGGCCAGAAGAAAGTCTAAATTGCTCCCGTGTGGACTGCCATGTAGTCTGTCATAGTTTTTATCTGTGCAACAAAATGGTTCGTCCCCTCTGTGACGTGCATGTGGTATGTCGGATTTACATTTTGTTTAAAACCTTTATCAGAAACAGAACTAAAGGGGGTATCCTCAAGTATGAGTTATCATGTGTTCCGTCAGAACTGCCTTGTGCGCAAATTGTTTATCACCAACTGAGTATATGAAAGGTTTGTGTCCTGTGTGAATTCTCATGTGTCTCTGTAAATGTAATTTCTGTGCAAAAGAGTTCTTACAGACTGAGCAGCTGAAAGGTTTCTGTCCTGTATGAGTTATCATGTGTTTCTGTAAATGTCCACTCTGTGTAAAAGATTTCGTACAAACTGAGCAGCTGAAAGGTTTCTCCCCTGTATGAGTTTCTCATGTGTGTCTTAAGAACTCCATTTTCATTGAAACCTTTACCACACACTGAGCAGCTGAAAGGTTTCTCTTTGGTGTGAGTTATCATATGTTTCTGTAAACTTCCACTCTGTGTAAAAGACTTCTGACAAACTGAGCAGATGAAAGGTTTCTCTCCTGTATGAGTTCTCATGTGTATTTTGACATCTGCCTTGCGCAAAAATCTTTTATCACAAACTGAGTAATTGAAAGTTTTTTCTCCTGTATGAGTTCTCATGTGTTTCTTAAGAGTTCCACGTCCAATGAAACCTTTCGCACACACTGAGCAGCTGTAAGGTTTTTCTTCTGTGCAAGATTGTATGTGTCTATTCAGATGTCCACACTCAGAGCGGTTAAATGGTTTCTCACCAACACTACATCTCAAATCACTGACAGGAACTCCATCATTTTTCACATAGTTTAAACCTGACTGAGGTACTCTGGTCTCCTTCCAGTCATCGCTGTTTTCAATCTCAGGTTCAGAACAGTCTCTAGTCTTGTCATTTGTATCTGGCTGTAAATGTGTATCTGGATCTGAGTTCCTGGCTGGTGCTGGTCTTCCACAGTCCTCTCCATCAGTTTCTGTTTCCATCTGTTCAGTCTGTCTTTCATGAAGCGGTGAGGATTGAGGTTCCTCTTCATCATCTTCTTCACTCTTCACATGGACAGGAGTGAATGGGAACTTGATATCAGCCTCCTCCAGCCATTGAAGCTGCTCTCCCTCCTGCCTGGTCCAGAGTTCCTCCTGTTCCTCTTTAATGTGTGGGGGCTCTGGGTCCTCCTGGTCCAGACTGGAGCTCCACTCCTGCTGCTCAGGTGGAACCTCTTCTTTCTTCAGCAACAGCTGCTAGTCATCTTCAGAAAAACAATAAACACACAAAGAGACGTTTCAGAGAAATGTTGTCGTTCATTCACATCAGAGCTCAAAAACTCCTTATTGAACTTCTACAGATCACTGAGCATCAAACAACTTCACAGTGTTCACTCAGCCGTGCCAGGTCTCTATACAACATCTATAAGTGACTGCCAGTACACCCAAATACCCTGTTGTGTTTGTATCAGTCATGTGGTCGAGGTAGGCATGCACGCCGCTTTCGCCGACTGAATTGAAATGCCTTTTAAATGGTGTGATACACATGCTTGATTAAAATACTGAAATACTTTCAACTTTACATACTGTATGCCATTCTAATACATTTTCGCCTTGTATAAAATATTTAATATACTGACTAAATAATACATGTTGTACCATTTACTATTAGTACTGAATGTCACTTGCTTCATTACAAGATGTCTTTTAATCAAACTTTAAGATATAGGCTAAGTGGAGATCTTGTTGTAGACTTACTGGGTTTAACATTATGGACATTATAGACATGACCACTGACCATAAATTCTCAGACTGACCACAGAGTCCAGAACCTGAAAGTTAACCTTTATGAAGTGGTTTGATTAACAAGAATGACCAACCATTCAGGAGACAGGAGGCCTCAAAGATGACCCATATTGGTCTGATGTCAGTAACCAGAGAGAGAACAGAGAGAGAAGAAGAAGTAAAGAGAACCAACCTGCTCTGTGTAACTGAAGCTGAGGGTTGAAAACAGCGTCCAGTAGTTTCTGTTGTCGCTCGTTCTCCTCTTTTGATCGAGAAAGTTCCTCCTCGTACTCTGCTATCGTTCTTTCAAACAGCCCAAATATCTCTTCAGCAGCCGCAGTTAGTCGCTGCTTCACCAACGCTCTCAGCATTTGGACTTTACACATTTCACCACAATGACAGAAACTTGTTCTCCACTCAAACTCCGTCAGAAACACAGTTTGCTCTCCATCTTTGATGGAGCAGAACAAATAGTGTGAAGTTGGCAGTCTCGTTCGAGGTGAGTCAGGCCTCCAGGAAGTGCGCCGGTTGACGATCCGGTCTTTCGTAGTGGTCAAACGGCGGTACTATAACTTCCGTGTCCGTCACATGATGCCATTGGGCCCAAAAATACTTTTCCCCATAGACTAACATTGGGAAAGAGAGGTCTGTAACTCAGCGGATTTTTGCTTTTATTTCACAAACTGGTCATACAGGTTCAATTACAAAGACATGTGCAAAACTGTAAAAGGAACAACAAGACAAAATAACAGATGCCAGGGGATAAACAGCTTACAAGTACAAAGCCAGGGGAAATACACATTTAGATAAATATATTAGAGGAGGTGCATAAATAGCTTTTCTTGTTTTCGGAGGAGAGAATCAATTTAAAGAATTGTTTGGTTTCATGTTCAAATACAAAAAATAAAGGTTTTGATTTCAAAAATTTGGATTTATGTATATGAAATTTAGCTAAGAGAATAATCAAATTAATAACATAATGTTCTTTGATTTTTATCCAAAAGTCAGAATTTATTGAAAATAAATAGATATAATCATTTTCAAAATTAAAAACATGTTTTTAATCTAAAAAAATATTCTGTTTCAATCCACATTTGATGCCATTTTAGCCTTCTTCAGATCTCCACTTTCAATGAAACCTTTATCACACTAAGCAGCTGAAAGGTTTGTCTCCTGTGTGGAGTCTCATGTGTTTCTGTAAATGTCCACTCTGTGTAAAAGATTTTTTACAAACTGAGCAGCTGAAAGGTTTCTCTCCTGTATGAGATCTCATGTGTCTATTCAGATCTCCTCTGTCAATGAAACCTTTATCACAAACTGAGCAGCTGAAAGGTTTCTCTCCGGTATGGACTAACTTGTGTTTCTGTAAACTTCCACTCTGTGTAAAAGATTTCTTACAAACTGAGCAGCTGAAAGGTTTCTCACTGGTATGGACAAACATGTGTTTCCGTAAATGTCCACTCTGTGTAAAAGATTTCTTACAAACTGAGCAGAAGAAAGGTTTCTCCCCTGTATGTGATCTCATGTGTCTTTTAAGAGCTCTACTTTCAATGAAACCTTTATCACAAACTGAGCAGCTGAAAGGTTTTTCTCCGGTATGGACTAACTTGTGTTTCTGTAAATTTCCACTCTGTGTAAAAGATTTTTTACAAACTGAGCAGCTGAAAGGTTTCTCTCCTGTATGAGATCTCATGTGTCTCTTCAGATCTCCTCTGTCAATGAAACCTTTATCACAAACTGAGCAGCTGAAAGGTTTCTCTCCGGTATGGACTAATTTGTGTTTCTGTAGACTTCCACTCTGTGTAAAAGATTTCTTACAAACTGAGCAGCTGAAAGGTTTCTCTCTGGTATGGACTAACATGTGTTTCCGTAAATGTCCACTCTGTGTAAAAGATTTCGTACAAACTGAGCAGCTGAAAGGTTTCTCTCTTGTATGAGTTCTCATGTGTTTTTTAAGATCTCCACTCTGTGTAAAAGATTTCTTACAAACTGAGCAGCTGAAAGGTTTCTCTCCTGTATGAGTTCTCATGTGGTTCCTGGCTGGTTCTGGTCCTCCACAGTTCTCTCCATCAGCTTCTGTTTCCATCTGTTCAGTTTGTCTTTGATGAAGCTGTGAGGACTGAGGTTTCTCTTCATCATCTTCTTCACTCTTCACAGAGACAGGACTGAATGGGAACTTGATATCAGCCTCCTCCAGCCATTGAAGCTGCTCTCCCTTCTGACTGGTCCAGAGTACCTCCTGTTCCTCTTTAATGTGTGGGGGCTCTGGGTCCTCCTGGTCCAGACTGGAGCTCCACTCCTGCTGCTCAGGGGGAACCTCTTCTTTAACCACCAACAGCTGCTGGTCGTCTGCAGGAAAACAGAAAAAAAAATGTTCTCACTCTTCTTGTAGACTTACTGGGTTTAACATTATAGACATTATAGACTTTATAGACATGACCACAGACCACAAATTCAAAGACAGAAAACACAGGATCCAGAATGTTAACCTTTATGAACCCAGCAGCCAAAGTTGACCCATATTGGTCTGATGTCAGTAACCAGAGAGAGAATTAGAAGTAAAGAGAACCAACCTGCTCTGTGTAACTGAAGCTGAGGGTTGAAAACAGCGTCCAGTAGTTTCTGTTGTCGCTCGTTCTCCTCTTTTGATCGAGAAAGTTCCTCCTCGTACTCTGCTATCGTTCTTTCAAACAGCCCAAATATCTCTTCGGCAGCCGCAGTTAGTCGCTGCTTCACCAACGCTCTCAGCATTTGGACTTTACACATTTTACCACAATGACAGAAACTTGTTCTCCACTCAAACTCCGTCAGAAACACAGTTTGCGCTCCATCAAACGGTCACTCTGACTAGCAGCTGTGTTGCTAACGAGCTAGCATGCTAAGCTAACTTCAGTAGCTTTGTAGGCTACCGGGAGATGAGTTAGAGGTCAAACCTTCAGCATAAAAGCTGAAGAGCACAAAGTCCATTCAGACAGGTTGATCCAGACATACAGAGGCTCTGATGGAGCAGAACTGTTGAACAACAAAGAGACTCTGCTAACAAAACGTTACATGTTGCTGCTGGACGCCATCTTGATCAAATAGTGGGAAGTTAGCCTGAGTAAAGAATACAGCTTCTGGGGACAGCTTCAAAATAAAAGTCCAGAAATTGTTACAGAAATTACTCATAAAAACACACGCAAATGATTAAAATACACCATTTAAAGAGCTTCAAAACATTTCTCAACACAAGGAACAAAATAGTTGTTGTTTCTGAAGCTTTCAACCGCAACCTGGGCCGTCATCAGGGAATCTATTGCTCTAATGTCAATAAATGACATGATGTTGTGGGACACTGTAGTGTGATACCTTTTCAAAGAGTAAAGAAATAAAGAAACATACATGGAATGAATGGAGCAGCTCTTTTGGTTCTTGTGTTGCCTTTATTAAGTCCTTTCAGTTTGGGAAACACTTTTTACTCATTCAACCAACTCAGTTTGAAGAAAGATAAAAATTGTATTGCATTTTCATAGCTGTGAAAAAACAAATATTCAAAAGATGATGGCCGTTTCTTTCCCTTTCCTTTAAGTTTCAAATGGAAGATATACATTTTGGTCTTGGAGTGTAAATCTAATATTTCAACTGTTGCTGCCCAATTGGTGCATCTGAATCTTTTATTAGACATTTTAATGTTGTACAAGAGCATTGCTATCTGTGGAGATCTGTACATAGAGGGGTCCTTGTACCACCACATTTCAATAAACATTCATGAATATATATAAATGAAACAAGAAAAAAAGAACAGAATAGGGGAGGATATTCACTTTTCTATGTTCTGAATATGCTCACATCACATTATCATATAAAATCAGATCAATATGTCAAAACATCAACTTATAACCAGATAAACAAACTACAGCGACCAAGTCAAATGTATCACTCAATTATCATGTCCTGTGCAAAAACTAAATAAAAGTAGTTTTATAAACCAAAAAAACACTGTAAATGACCCAATTTAAAGTTGTTTAGGAGATTCCACCGCGGTGCTCAGACCTCTTCAATGTCATTGACTCAATCCAAAAGTCAAAATTCACAACATGTTTTTATCTAACAAAATATTTCCTTTTCATTCCATATTTGTTGCCATTTAGCCTTCAAAAACATCATTTACACTGCAGTCAAAAACTGTTTGCTCTCCCACTTGTCAAACGCAAAGGGAGGCTGCACCTGTATTAATGGACATTCAAAGTTTCATTCAAAAACCTGGACAGATGCTTCAAATATGTAAACAAAAAAAATACATTCAGTACAGCTCCTTCCCGTTAACAGAGCCAGGGCGGTATGAACACTAGACTTTTTTTCAGTGCACAAACCGAACGGACAGCAGACTGTGAGAAAATTCGCTGAATTTGAGCAAAAGTGTCTTGGATTAGAATAACAGCCTTCACCTTTAAATAGGTATTTTTCTTATTGTCATTAGAAAAAGAAAATGACTGGAGATAATATATTAGGCTATGACGGAATTTATACAACTCTAACAAGAAAGTCTAACGCAACCACTGGTGGGTGATCCAGGCACTCAGAGCGGGACGTGGCAGACCGGAAACACATAGTGAGAGAGAGAGAGAGCTCTTTTCCAACAAGAGGCCAGAGGAAAGTCAGTGGACTTTACATAAACACTGCACCTGATTTGTTTCTCCAGTGTGGACTGCCATGTGGTGTCATACTTGCTCTTCTGGAAATTGTTTTAACCACAAACTTTGCAACTAAATGGTTCTTCCCCTGTGTGACGTGGCATGTGGTATGTCAGATTTATGTTTTGTACAAAACCTTTACCACAAACAGAACAACTAAAGGGGGTGCTCTCCTGTATGAGTTATCATGTGTACCTTCAGATCTGTGTTACGCAGAAATCTTTTATCACACACTGAGCAGCTGAAAGGTTTCTCTCCTGTATGAGTTCTCATGTGTCTCTTCAGATCTCCACTTAAAATGAATCTTTTACCACACACTGAGCAGCTGAAAGGTTTCTCTCCTGTATGAGTTCTCATGTGTCTCTTCAGATCTCCACTTTCATTGAAACCTTTATCACACACTGAGCAGCTGAAAGGTTTCTCTCCTGTATGGATCCTCATGTGTTTCTGTAAATGTCCACTCTGTGTAAAAGATTTCTTACAAACTGAGCAGCTGAAAGGTTTCTCTCCTGTATGAGATCTCATGTGTCTCTTAAGAACTCCACTTTCAATGAAACCTTTATCACAAACTGAGCAGCTGAAAGGTTTCTCTCCGGTATGGACTAACTTGTGTTTCTGTAAATTTCCACTCTGTGTAAAAGATTTCTTACAAACTGAGCAGCTGAAAGGTTTCTCTCCTGTATGAGATCTCATGTGTTTCTTAAGAACTCCACTATCAATGAAACCTTTACCACACACTGGGCAGCTAAAAGGTTTCTCTCCGGTATGACTTCTCACATGTTTCTGTAAATTTCCACTCTGTGTAAAAGATTTCTTACAAACTGAGCAGCTGAAAGGTTTCTCTCCTGTATGAGATCTCATGTGTCTCTTAAGAACTCCACTTTCAGTGAAACATTTACCACACACTGAGCAGATGAAAGGTTTCTCTCCTGTATGACTTCTCATGTGTATTTTCACATCTGCCTTGCGCAAAAATCTTTTATCACAAAATGAGCAACTGAAAGGTTTTTCTCCTGTATGAGTTCTCATGCGTTTCTTAGGAGCTCCACATTCAATGAAATCTTTCCCACACAATGAGCAGCTGTAAGGCTTTTCGCCTGTGTGAGATTGTATGTTTCTATTCAGATGTCCACACTCAGAGCAGCTAAGTAGTTTCTCACCAGTACTACATCTCAAATCACTGACAGCAACTTCAGCATTTTTCAAAGACTTTAAACCTGACTGAGGTTCTCTGGTCTCCTTCCAGTCATCACTGTTTTCAGTGTCAGGTTCAGAAGAGTCTCTAGTCTTATCATCAGTATCTGGTCGTAAATGTGCATCTGGATATGAGTTCCTGGCTGGTTCTGGTCCTCCATAATCCTCTCCATCAGCTTCTGTTTCCATCTGTTCAGTTTGACTTTGATGAAGCTGTGAGGACTGAGGTTCCTCTTCATCATCATCATCATCTTCACTCTTCACAGAGACAAGAGTGATTGGGAACTTGATGTCAGCCTCCTCCAGCCCTTGAAGATGCTCTCCCTCCTGACTGGTCCAGAGTTCCTCCTGTTCCTCTTTAATGTGTGGGGGGTCTGGGTCCTCCTGGACCAGACTGGAGCTCCATTCCTGCTGCTCAGGGAGAAACTCTTCTTTAACCACCAACAGCTGTTGGTCGTCTGCAGGGAAACAGTAAACACACACAGAGACGTTACAGAGAAATGTTGTCGTTCATTAACATCACACCTCAAAAACTCCTTATTGAACTTCTACAGATCACTGAGCATCAAACAGCTTCACAGTGTTCATTCAGCCGTGTCAGGTCTCTATACAACATCTGTAAGTGACTGCTATATCACAATGCTGTAGATCTGTCTTTAGACTTTTAGTAAAACAGTCGAACAAATAGTCACATGTACAGAGCTGTTTTTTCTGCCATTATTCCCTCTAGGGATGCACCGATACCAATACCAGTATCGGGTCCAATACTGTGCTCATGTACTCATAAAACTACTCCGATACAACCTTACAGCTACGTGGTGTTACCCGACAAGATCAGTGCCTTGTATTTATGGCGGTATATGAACTTTTTAAGGTATATCGATATATATTCAAATGAGCTATAGGATGAGACAATACCGTTTATATCAATATAATTTGATGTTGCGTTACATATCCTGTTGATTCCGTAAAACCGTGCCAGTGCATCTCCCTTATCTCACACTTTCCGCACAACTGCATCAAAGGTCTGCGCACAAACCCAGCACCCAGATGCTGTTTGGCTGGACTGCAGCAAAGCTGATTCAATTCAATTCAATTTATTTTTATAAGTTATCTCTGATCCACTTCCTAAATACATACGCAGACTTGTAACTGTGTTTCCACCAAGGACAACGACATAATTAAATATGCAGATGACACAACCATCCTTGGCCTCTTCAATGGTGGGGCGAGTCATCATATAGGGAACCGGTGAACAAAATCCCTGTCTACGGAGCGGAAAACAACCTTGTTCTTAAAGGGATAGTTTGGGTGTCTTGAAGTGGGGTTGTATGAGGTACTTAGCCATAGTAGGTTTATTACCTACATTAGACGGCAGTCAGCAGCACGCCCCCAGTTTGTAGAAACAGACAGGAGTACCAGTATGGGAGCAAAGAAATGTACTGCTGTGGACGGGGGCAGCAGCAAAAAGGATTTTTAGCCACCTAAACACAAAGGCTCAATATCCAGTTATCTGTACACTATATTTGGAATATTTTCACTCATTTATCTTGCCGTCTGTTAGCTGTTTCAGACGGGGAACTGCACTGAAAGTGAAACTTATCTATAATATTTTTGTCAACGGTGTCTGGTGGCTTTGAAGATAGCATAGATGAGTTTCACTTCCAGTTCAGTTCCCCGTCTGAAAGTGCTGTCTGACAGCAATATAAATCAATGAAAATATTGCACATATAGCGTACACTTAAACCTGAACATTTTGAGTGTAGGCCCAAATTGTTTTTTTTAAAATATACAATATGTGTGAATGTGAGTTGTTAGGGTTAGGAGGTCAGCGCTGAGTGACACAAGTCACAGACAAAGAAAATGGCAATATTTTCATATCACAAATCATAATTAATCTTGAAAGAAACTTTTTCAATTGATTAAGACAAATTTGCATGTAAATCACCCTGCTGGTCCAAAGCCGTCTCCATCGTCTGTTGAGTATTAAACATCTGCATGGTGTATGAGTATTGTAATAAATAAATAAAATATACATACTACTGTATGCCACTTTATTTTAATAAATAATTATGAGAGGGATGCCATTTTTTTTCCCTTGAGCACCTGCACCCAAAAATGTCTGAGCACGTCACTACATACTTTTACTAAAGTAACATTTGCAATGCTCTTTCTGACCTCTTTCGATTGAACATAGAGAAGAAGAAGAAGTAAAGAGAACCAACCTGCTCTGTGTTTCTGTTGTCGCTCGTTCTCCTCTTTTGATCGAGAAAGTTCCTCCTCGTACTTGTACATTTTCACACAATGACAGAAACTTGTTCTCCACTCAAACTCCGTCAGAAACACAGTTTGCTCTCCATCAAACGGTCACTCTGACTAGCAGCTGCGTTGCTAACCAGCTAGCATGCTAAGCTAACTTCAGTAGTTTTGTAGGCTACCGGGAGATGAGTCAGAGGTCAAACCTTCAGAATAAAAGCTGAAGAGCACAAAGTCCATTCAGACAGGTTGATCCAGACACAAAGAGGCTCTGATGGATCAGAACTGTTGGACAACAAAGAGACTCTGTTAACAAAACGTTACATGTTGACGCTGGACGCCATCTTGATCAAGTAGTGTGAAGTTAGCCTCAGTAAAGAATACAGCTTCCGGGGCAGATTAGTTGCTGAGCTTCAAAATAAAAGTCTAGAAATTGTTACAGAAATTACTCAGAAAAACACACCCAAATGATTCAAATACACTATTTAAAGAGCTTTAAAACATTTATCAACACAAGGAACAAATAAGTTGTTGTTTCTTGAAACTGGGCCGTCCTCGGGGAATCTATTGCTCAGTTGTCATTAAATGGCATAACTTGATGTTGTGGGACACCATAGTGTGATATCTTTTCAAGGTGTAGATAAAAAAAAAAAAAAAAAAAATATGGACTGAATGAAGCAGGTCTTTCGGCTCTTGTGTTGCCTTTATGAAGTTATTTCAGTTACACACGCAGGAAGATAAATTATTAAAATACATTAATTAAGAGCTGCTCTCCCTCCTGACTAGTCCAGAGTTCCTCCTGTTCTTCTTCAATGAGTGGGGGTTCTGGGTCCTCCTGGTCCAGACTGGAGCTCTGCTCCTGCTGCAGCTGATCTCTGTCTTTTCTTGTTCTTTCGTTAATATATTCTCATTTGTTTTGTTTTTTATCTAAGCTGTGTTTTCATTTAGCTAGTTTAGTAGATAGTCCCACAATTTTGTGGAAATCTTTCACCACATTCCTCATCATTGGGACACTTTTGCTCAACCGCATCTAACAACAGTAAAGCGATAGCAGAGCGTTTACACCAGAGGTCTGTTGACAAGGAACATACCTGAAATGCCAAAGGAGATACAGGGGATGTAGGGTAGGACTGAAATGCTAGGAGAAGAAAATGAGATACAAGTCATATCTTTTCCATCACCATGGGGTAACGTAAGATTGCTGGTTGACAGGATGGACGAGTTAGCAGCCCTGGCGAGGAGTCAGAGAGAGTATCGTGAGACACGGCTACACAAGGACATCCCAGACTCCAACATGTCTGTAGACCGCTTTCAGATGGTGCGGGAGAACAGGAATTGCAGGGAGAGTGGAAAGGAAGGGAGGAAGGTGGGGGACTTGCTATTCTCGTCAGTGATGTTGATTGGTTTTCAATGTACTGAGTCTAAGGGACCCCCATTAGAGGATCCCTAATAAAGATCTTCCGATACCATTTTTTCCTTCCCGATACCGGTTGCGAAACCTGAACTTGCGGTATCTGCCAATACCAAGTACCGATCCGATACCAGTGTTGCACCCTTAAAGAGACATGACTCCATCTTCATTTTGGCAACTTTTATTCTTCCCAGTTCTGTTGAAGTTATCTCACGAAGCAATCAGAACCGCTCGCACACACGTAAACAACAAGCACGTTTTTTCTAGTCGCTACTGCGCTGACCGATGACATCATCACAGCCTGAACTTTGACCGTTTCAATAATAACATTGCGCTGACTGATGACATCACATCACTCTGAACTTTGACCTCGTGATAATAACATAAATCTGTAGATAACTAATAGTGTAGTGTAGTGTATGTTTCTTCTTAGATAACTTAAATCTACTCTAGGTCAATAAAATGTAAATTATAAAATATTTCTAGGTCGCAACACCAGCATGATAAAAAACATATTATCTAACAGCTGTTTACTACTGACCATGTATGGAGGTGATATGATTACTATCTTTGTTGTATTGGCCTAGCTCAGGATAAACCCTGTGTAAAAACATGAACATACATATACATGCAGAGAATGAATGCAATAGAACTCTATTTTATTATTCAGTTTGTCAGTTATCTTTACACTCTACGCTAGCACCGCACTGTTGTTGTTAGCTATCGTTAATGTTGTCACGGTACTGGAACTTCTAACTTCGATATCTTGAAAAAATATTCAATACCATTTTCGATACCACAGGGAAAAGTTGACACAGCATTGAATGCATAAATTTTTTATCAAAAGACAAATATGACATAACAACAACAACAATTATTCTCTTGGCTAGCAGCAGAGAACAGCACAATGACTGTAGTCAACGTGAACAATAATTAAATCGTTTTATTATTGTACATAACATCATCTTTCATGCGCTAACACCATTGTGCAGTCCTCTCCTCGTAAACAATGTCTCCACCTAGTGTTGAGTTGGAGTTTTGACCCTGTGAGGTTGCTGTAGTTGGTCAGTGTGGAGTGTTGATGCAAAAGAGTAGCAAATCAAACTAGCAATATTAGATCATTTCCATAGAGCATA
Organism: Helicolenus hilgendorfi; assembly: GCA_916700815.1. NCBI lineage: Eukaryota > Metazoa > Chordata > Actinopteri > Perciformes > Sebastidae > Helicolenus > Helicolenus hilgendorfi. The sequence goes on from CAKALG010042308.1 coordinate 12,782, forward strand.
GGAAATGTATTCCCGTATGAATGAGCACACATGTCGTTTTATGTTAAGCATGATAAGTAAAATGGATAGTTTGGTAAGATAATATTATCACGAGCGCTATGCTAATTTCCATTAGCGATAATTCGCTTATGTGTAAGCATCGAGCTAACGGACAAAGTGCTAATTATTTGCCACATGGTTGTAGCAGCTATGCTAGCTATGTTAAGAGTTATTTCAGCATTATTCTTCCAAACTAAACACAAAACAACGTTCAGGGAGGGTGGAATAACCATAACAACACCCGCAAATTGTTATATTCAACTGGAGCAGAGACGAGTGACAACAAGGAGGCACCATGAGTGAGTCAAAGAGAGGAGGTAGAGCTATGCTGTAGCGATGTGTGCGTATCAATTCGCCGTTGAAGAGAAGAGAGAGCAGAAAGCGCAACGGACACGTACCCGAGTGTCAATACTGCAGAAAATGAGTATTAATTGATGAATTTTTCTGGGTTAATAAATTATGGTATCGGATCGGTGCATAGACTGATGTACTCGCCAATACCCGATCCCGAATTTTGGGCAGTATCGGACGCATTTCCAATACTTGTATAGGTATCGGAACAACTCTAGTCCCCAAGGAAATTTGTGTTTTTTGACAAATTGTGCTGTTAAATTTCTTTTTAACTCAGTTGCTTTCCCTTCTAGTCTCTAACACGTTTTACCAAATCTGAATACCAATATATTTTTTAAGAATAAAACAACATTTATATGCTTATTCTCTGTCTTTCTTAGAGGATTTTTTACATTTTACTTTCACTCATTGAGACTATGAACAAAACGGGATCTCATCTTGCGCGAGAGATATGCGCAGACTAGTGGTGCACGGATCGGCTCGGACGTCATCCAAAGCTGTGTGTAAGCATAAATCATCTACCTGCCACCCACCCAAATTAATTATTTTCTCCAATTTAGAGACCCGCACCAGCATGGACATTACAATGAGTATAATGATTATTATTCTAAATACAGCGTTCACTTAAACTGATTTAGATATTTTTAGGTGGGCCTTTCTTTTAGGTAGTGTAATTCTGTTTTGGTCTTATGTGTTCTGGGTGCAAATAAAGCTGAATCAATGTTTTGGTTCTGAAAACAAAGCTAAACAACATGTTAAGACATTAACTTGGATCAGTCGATGAATATTATATTATTAGAATTCGTTTTAGCTTTAAGCCAAGTGACTCTTTGGTCACAGACGCTACAGCTTTCCTCTCCTGTTTGAGTTTCAATGTGTCCCTTCAGATTTCCACTTTCACTGAAAGCTTTACCACAAGCTGAGCAGCTGAATCTGTTCTGTATGAGTTCTCATGTGTGTCTGTAAATTTCCACTATGCGCAAAGGATCTCTCACAAACTGAGCAGCTGAAAGGTTTTTCTCCTGTATGAGTTCTCATGTGTACCTTCAGATTTCCTCTTTCAACAAAAGCTTTACCACACACTGAGCAGTTGAATAGTTTCTCTCCTGTGTGGATTCTTATGTGTTTCTGTAAATTTCCACTCCGTGAAAAAGATTTGTTACAAAAGGAGCAGCTGAAAGATTTCTCTTCTGTATGAGAAGTCTTGATGCCAAATGTTTTCCTACTCTTAGAGCAACTAAATGGTTTCTCAACAGTACTACCTCTCAAATCACTGAGAGGGATGTCATCATTTTTCAAATTGTTTAAACCTGACTGAGGTTCTCTGGTCTCCTTCCAATCATGACTGTCATCAGTCTCAGTTTCAGAACAGTCTCCAGTCTTGTAATCAGTATGTGGTTGTAAATGTGTATCTGGATCTGAGTTCCTGCCTGATTCTGGTCCTCCACAGTCCTCTCCATCAGCTTCTGTTTCCATCTGTTCAGTTTGCCTTTCATGAAGCTGTGAGGACTGCGGTTCCTCTTCTTCACTCTTCACAGGGACAGAAGTGAAGGGGAACTTGATATTAGCCTCCTCCAGCCATTGAAGCTGCTCTCCCTCCCGACTGGTCCAGAGTACCTCCTGTTCCTCTTTAATGTGTGAGAGCTCTGAATCGTCCTGGTCCAGACTGGGGCTCCACTCCTGCTGCTCAGGGGGAACCTCTTCTTGACTCCCCAACAGCTGATGGACATCTGCAGGAAACTCTGAAACAAAGATCGAGGAAAACCAGGAGTTTATGTTTAAGTCAAATTTGACATGGTGATAGTAGATTCATCAGTAGTAGTACTGTATATGCAGACTGTGCACAGCCTGAGCCTGTGTTCATTAATTATCGTTAACCAGACTTACATTTACTTAATGGATGATAAATTGGCGGAATCTGACTGCGCATTAGGCTGCAATCAAAATTACATTTACTAAGTAGTGTGAAGACCGTGCCCTAGTTATTAACAGAAGTAAGAATAAGGAGCTGGTTATTGTGAGTCCCCACAATGCGTTGTTTTATTATTTTCATTATTTCCCTTCATATTGGACCGTCAGTACAAACAGAGAGAGAAAAAGTAAAGAGAACCAACCTGCTCTGTGTAACTGAAGCTGAGGGTTGAAAACAGCGTCCAGTAGTTTCTGTTGTCGCTCGTTCTCCTCTTTTGATCGAGAAAGTTCCTCCTCGTACTCTGCTATCGTTCTTTCAAACAGTCCAAATATCTCTTCGGCAGCCGCAGTTAGTCGCTGCTTCACCAACGCTCTCAGCATTTGGACTTTACACATTTTACCACAATGACAGAAACTTGTTCTCCACTCAAACTCCGTCAGAAACACAGTTTGCTCTCCATCAAACGGTCACTCTGACTAGCAGCTGCGTTGCTAACCAGCTAGCATGCTACGCTAACTTCAGTAGCTTTGTAGGCTACCGGGAGATGAGTCAAAGGTCAAACCTTCAGAATAAAAGCTGAAGAGCACAAAGTCCATTCAAAAAAGGTTTATCCAGACACACAGAGGCTCTGATGGATCAGAACTGTTGGACAACAAAGAGACTCTGTTAACAAAACGTTACACGTTGCTGCTGGACGCCATCTTGATCAAATAGCGTGAAGTTAGCCTCAGTAAAGAATACAGCTTCCGGGGCAGATTAGTTGCGGAGTTTCAAAATAAAAGTTGTTACAGAAATAACAAGTTTACTCAAAAAATCACCAGCAGGGAAGATACACGTTTAAAACACCCCTTTAAAAGATATGACAGCTTGAAGATTAATTCTTGAACTCTGAAACAAAAGCTTCTAAACATTTATCAACACAAGGTGCAAATTAGTTGTTGCTTCTGAAGCTTTCAAACACAACCTGGGGCGCCCTCAGGGAATCTATTGCTCAGACGTCATCAAATTACGTGTTAAAATGTAATTTGTGTTGTGGCACACTTTGGCATGATATCTTTATAGGGACTAGAGAAAAAAAAACATATATGGAATGAGTGAAGCAGCTCTTTCACTTCTTGTGTTGCCTTTATTCCTTCAGTTTAGGAAACACTTTTCACTTATTTAACCAACTCAGTTAAAAGAAAGACAAATATTTTATTACATTTTCAGAGCTGTGAGAAAACAATGAACAAAATTCAAATGATGATGGTAGTTTGTTTCCCTTTCTTTTAAGTTTCAAACAGAAGATATAAGTTTGGGTCTGGGAGTGTAAATCTAATGCTGCTGCCAAATTGGTTTGTCTGAAGGACCATAAAAGAAAATCATAAACCTTCATAGCAAGTATCAGACCAGAAGTCTCCCTCCTTCATTTTCAAGTTTAATCTGAGCCAACTGCATGGATGAAACTATTAATAACCAGCAAAACACTTTACATACAGCATGTGCGAAGTCTAAAACTAAATTATGTTTGCTTACAGCAGAGGAAGAATGACTTCTTATTGACAATCTCATTCTTGTGGTTTTTGAGTATTTAAACCTGACAGATGTCCACTGCTCTCTTTCCAAAAATCTATGTTGTCATTGTCATCAGTCTCAGGTTCAGAACAGTCTCCAGTCTTGTCATCAGTATCTTGTTGTAAATGTGTATCTGGATCTGAGTTCCTGTCTTGTTCTGGTCCTCCACAGTCCTCTTCATCAGCTTCTGTTTCCATCTGTTGAATTGAGATGCTGCCTGGAGGCTCCGCCTCTCTGTTCTCCTCAGTTTGAGTTTGATAAAACTGTGAGGATTGACGACCAACACATTTATGTGTTTTGACCTGTCGATGAGTAGCAAATCTTTTGTTACAAACACTGCAACTGAATCGTTTCTCTCCTGTGTGGATGCGCATGTGTGTCTGTAGATTTCCTCTCTTTGTAAAATATTTCTTACAAACTGAGCAGCAGAAGGGTTTCTCTCCTGTGTGGATTCTTGTGTGTTCCTGTAAAGTTCCTCTATGCGTAAAAGATTTCTTACAAACTGAGCAGCTGAAAGGTTTCTCTCCTGTGTGGATTTTCATGTGTTTCTGTAAATCTCCACGCTGTCTAAAAGATTTCTTGCAAAGTGAGCAGCTGAAAGGTCTCTCTCCTGTATGGATTCTCATGTGTATCTGTAAATTTTCTCTCTTCGTAAAAGATTTCCTACAAACTGAGCAGCTGAAAGGTTTCTCTCCTGTGTGAGTTCTCATGTGTTTCTGTAAATCTTCACGCAGTCTAAAAGGTTTCTTACAAACTGAGCAGCTGAAAGGTTTCTCTCCTGTGTGGGATGTTATGTGTCTCTTCAGATTACAACTGTGGCCAAATCTTTTCCCACACTCAGAGCAACTAAAGGGTTTCTCACTAGTACTACATGGTCTGGTCTCCTTCCAGTCATCACTGTATTCAGTATCAGGTTTATTAGAGTCTCCAGTCTTGTCGTCAGTATCTGGTTGTAAATGTGTATCTGAGTTTCTGGCTGGTTCTGGTCCTTCACAGTCCTCTCCATCAGCTTCTGTTTCCATCTGTTCAATTTGTCTTTGATGAAGCTGTGAGGACTGAGGTTTCTCTTCATCATCTTCTTCACTCTTCACATGGATAGGAGTGAATGGGAACTTGGTGATATCAGCCTCCTGCAGCCCTTGAAGCTGCTCTCCCTCCTGACTGGTCCAGAGTTCCTCCTGTTCCTCTTTAATGTGTGGGGGCTCTGGGTCCTCCTGGTCTAGACTGGAGCTCCACTCCTGCTGCTCAGGGGGAACCTCTTGTTTAACCACCAACAGCTGCTGGACATCTGCAGGAAAACAGTAAACACACACTGAGATGTTACAGATTTTTTTTTTTGTGAAAAGAGTTGAACATATACTGTTTTTTCTGCAAATATTCCTTCTTATACTCCCTGTGCACAGTGACCAAACAGCCTGACACACAGATACAAACTGTAAAGATAAAATGCGCCAGCAGTAATGAGGTCATCAGTAGTCACATGACAAAACAACCAGACGGTTGGAGCTGGTGATTTGAACCAAACAGCCCTCAGAGCAGATTTACATGACAAGTTATTTGACATCACCTTTACAGGACAACGAGCCCCCCTGCTTCAAAACAACCATTGTCCCTGTAGCTAAAGAGTCGGCAGCGTCCTGTCTGAATAACTTTGGCCCTTTGGCACTACCTGCATGCAACGCACTAATCTTGTAGGTTATCGGTTAATAATCGGAAAATGTGGGTCAGCTATCGGGTTTTTAAAAAAAATTCAAAATTATCATCCCTACATCCCAGCTATTTCTCATGACACCACACAGTTCTCAGATTGGACACAACTTTCATCTCACCGGAGAGTCTACTCAGCCCGGAGCACGTCGGACTTGCTATCCCACCAGTGATGCAACGCAGGCGGCGGAGGGAGAGAAAACAGAAGCGATGTGAGTGAGCTGGGCTACATGCTAGGCTGAAGGCTAACCCGTACAGCCCAGCGCTTCAGAGTCTGTTCCTCACCAACTCCAGGTTTCTAACTAACAAGATGGATGAGATCCGAGAGAGAACTATGCCTCACTGTGTGACAATCATTACAGAGACCTGGCCGAAACACAACGTCCCAGACGCTGCTATCGAACTAACCAGCTGCTCTGTTTACAGAGCGGACCGAACAAGGGACTCCTGGAAGAGCAGAGGAGGACTATGTGTGTATGTATATAAACAACAGTTGGTGCACAGCCACGGACATGGTGGATAAACATTGATGCCCAGATTTGGAGCTCCTAATGGTAAGATGCAGACCGTTCTTTCCACCAATGGAATTCACATCAATAACAATCATGGCAGTACACATTCTCCCAAAAGCTAAGGCTAAGTTAGCATTAAAAAGGTTTTGACCAGTAGAAGGTTTCTCTCTTGTGTGGGATCTTATGTGTCTCTTCAGATTAACACTGTGGCCAAATCTTTTCCCACAGTCAGAGCAGTTAAAGGATTTCTCACCAGAACTACATGGTCTGCTCCTCTTCTGATCGTCACTGTCATCAGTCTTAGAACAGTCTCCAGTCTTGTCATCAGTATCTGGTTGTAAATGTGTATCTAGATCTGAGTTCCTGGTTGGTTCTGGTCCTCCATAGTCCTCTCCATCAGCTTCTGTTTCCATCTGTTCAACTGAGCTGCTGACTGGAGTGTCTGCCTCTCTGTTCTCCTCAGTTTGAGTTTGACGAAGCTGTGAAGACCGCCAACCAACACATTTATGTGTTTTGACCTGACGAAGCCTTGCAAATCTTTTGTTACAAACACTGCAACTGAATCGTTTCTCTCCTGTGTGGATGCGCATGTGTGTCTGTAAAGTTCCTCTCTGTGTAAAAGATTTCTTACAAAATGAGCAGCTGAAAGGTTTTTCTCCTGTGTGGATTCTCATGTGTGTCTGTAAAGTGTCACTCTGTGTAAAAGATTTCGTACAAACTGAGCAGCTGAAAGGTTTCTCTCCTGTGTGGGATCTTATGTGTCTCTTCAGATTACCACTGTGGCCAAATCTTTTCCCACAGTCAGAGCAGCTAAAGGGTTTCTCACCAGCACTACATGGTCTGCTCCCCATCCGATAATCATTGTCATCAGTCTCAGGTTCAGAAGAGTCTCCAGTCTTGTCATCAGTATCTGGTTGAAAATGTGTATCTCGATCTGACTTCCTGACTGGTTCTGATCCTTCACAGTCTTCTCCATAAGCTTCTGTTTCCGTCTGTTCAGTTCGTATTTCATGAAGCTGTGAGAACTGAGGTTCCTCTTCATTATCTTCTTCACTCTTTACAGTGACAGGAGAGAATGGGAACTTGATATCAGCCTCCTCCAGCCCTTGAAGATGCTCTCCCTCCTGACTGGTCCAGAGTTCCTCCTGTTCCTCTTTAATGTGTGGGGGCTCTGGGTGCTCCTGGTCCAGACTGGAGCGCCACTCCGGCTGCTCAGGGGGAACCTCTTCTTTAACCACCAACACCTGCTGGACGTCTGCAGGAAAAACAGTAAACACACACAGAGACATTACAGAATTTTTTTGTGTGAACGAGGTTTGGCTACAGGTTTAAAAAAAAGAATCAAAATCTTTTCCCACAGTCAGAGCAGCTAAAGGATTTCTCACCATCACTACATGGTCTGCTCCCCTTCCGATCATCATTGTCATCAGTCTCAGGTTCAGAACAGTCTTCAGTCTTGTCATCAGTATCTGGTTGTAAATGTGTATCTAGATCTGAGACCCTGGCTGGTTCTGGTCCCCCATAGTCCTCTCCATCAGCTTCTGTTTCCATCTGTTGAATTGAGCTGCTGACTAGAAGCTCTGCCTCTCTGTTCTCATCAGTTTGAGTTTGATGAAGCTGTGAAGACCGACGACCAACACATTTATGTGTTTTAACCTGTCGATGACTAGCAAATCTTTTGTTGCAAACACTGCAACTGAATCGTTTCTCTCCTGTGTGGATGCGCATGTGTGTCTGTAGATTTCCACTCTTTGAAAAACATTTCTTACAAACTGGGCAGCTGAAAGGTTTCTCTCCTGTGTGGATTCTCATGTGTTCCTGTAAAGTTCCTCCATGCGTAAAAGATTTCTTACAAACTGAGCAGCTGAAAGGTTTCTCTCCAGTATGGATTCTCATGTGTTTCTGTAAATTTCCACGCTGTCTAAAACATTTCTCGCAAACTGAGCAGCTGAAAGGTTTCTCTCCTGTATGGATTCTCATGTGTTTCTGAAAATTTTCTCTCTTCGTAAAAGATTTCCTACAAACTGAGCAGCTGAAAAGTTTCTCTCCTGTGTGAGTTCTCATGTGTATCTGTAAATCTCCACGCAGTCTATAAGATTTCTTACAAACTGAGCAACTGAAAGGTTTCTCTCCTGTATGGGAGCTTATGTGTCTCTTCAGATTACCACTGTGGCCAAATCTTTTCCCACACGCAGAGCAGCTAAAGGGTTTCTCAACAGTACTACATGGTCTGATCTCCTTCCAGTCATTACTGTATTCAGTCTCAGGTTCAGAAGAGTGTCCAGTCTTGTAATCAGTATCTGGTATCTGTTTAGTTTGTCTTTGATGAAGCTGTGAGGACTGAGGTTTCTCTTCATCATCTTCTTCACTCTTCACAGGGACAGGAGTGAATCGGAACTTGGTGATATCAGCCTTCTCCAGCCCTTGGAGCTGCTCTCCCTCCTGACTGGTCCAGAGTTTTTCCTGTTCTTCTTTAATGTGTGGGGGCTCTGGATCTTCCTGGACCAGACTGGAGCTCCACTCCTGCTGCTCAGGGGGAACCTCTTCTTTAACCACCAACACCTGCTGGACATCTGCAGGAAAACAGTTAACACACACAGAGACTCTCGTGTGTTTCTGTAAACTTCCAAGCTGTGTAAAAGATTTCTTACAAACTGAGCAGCTGAAAGGTTTTTCTCCTGGATGAGTTCTCTCGTGTATCTTCAGATTTCCACTGTTGCCAAATGTTTTCCAAAACTCAGAGCAGCTAAATGGTTTCTCTCCAACACTACATCTCAAATTACTGACATTAACTTCATCATTTTTCAAAGAGTTTAAATCTGACTGAGGTTCTCTGACCTCCTTCCAGTCATCACTGTTTTCAGTCTCAGGTTCAGAAGAGTCTCCAGTCTTGTCATCAGTATCTGGTTGTAAATGTGCATCTGAATCTGAGTTCTTGGCTGGTTCTAGTCCTCCACAGTCCTCTCCATCAGCTTCTGTTTCCATCTCTTCAGTTTGTCTTTGATGTAGATGTGAGGACTGAGGTTTCTCTTCAGCATCTTCTTCACTCTTCACAGAGACAGGAGTGAAAGGGAACTTGATATCAGCCTCCTTCAGCCTTTGAAGCTGCTCTCCCTCCTGACTGGTCCAGAGTTTTTCCTGTTCTTCTTTAATGTGTGGGGGCTCTGGGTCCTCCTGGTCAAGACTGGAGCTCCACTCCTGCTGCTCAGGAGGAACCTTTTCTTTAACCACCAACAGCTGCTGGACATCTGCAGGAAAACAGTGAACACACAAAGAGACGTTACAGAGAAATGTTCATTCACATCATCACAGCTCAAAAACTCCTTATTGAACTTCTAGAGATCACCGAGTATCAAACAGCTTCACAGTGTTCACTCAGCAATATCACAATAATGTAGTTCTGCTTTTTAACTTTCGGTAAAACAGTTGAACCAATAGTCGCCTGTACATTTTTTTTCTGCCATTATTCCTTTTTACGCTCCCTGTGCACAGTTACCAAACAGATTGACAGTCCGACACAAACTGTAAAGATACAATGCGCCAAATACATACATCCTACAAGAAGCAAGTAGCCTACATGAAACAATAGCCCTTTTCACTCCACAATTCCCGGTCCACTGACTCAGACTGACCCACATCCACCAGACCAGTCAACATAATCCAAATCACAGTATATTATATGCACACACAATTTGTTCAACACTTTGCCAAATTATTGTCTACATTTATTCACCATCTCTTAATAAAATATTACAATTTTGAATTGAATTTGACTGTTTTCTTCTGCTCTGTTTTGTACCATTTGTTTTCTTCTTTATCTTCTCCATTGTAGCATTAGACTACATGTTAACCGTTATGAGAGTGTTACAATCCATTCAGGAGCCCTCGAAGTTCACCCATATTGGTCTAGTATCAGTTAACAGAGAGAGAAGAAGAAGTAAAAAGAACCAACCTGCTCTGTGTAACTGAAGGGTTGAAAAACACAGTTTGCTCTCCATCAAACGGTCACTCTGACTAGCAGCTGTGTTGCTAACCAGCTAGCATGCTAAGCTAACTTCAGTAGCTTTGTAGGCTACCGGGAGATGAGTCAGAGGTCAAACCTTCAGAATAAAAGCTGAAGAGCACAACGTCCATTCAGACAGGTTGATCCAGACATACAGAGGCTCTGATGGAGCAGAACTGTTGGACAACAAAGAGACTCTGCTAACAAAACGTTACATGTTTCTGCTGGACGCCATCTTGATCAAGTAGTGTGAAGTTAGCCTAAGTAACGAATACAGCTTCCGGTGCACCTTCAAAATAAAAGTCCAGCGGTGTTACTGAAATTACAGGCTTCCTCAGAAAAACACACAGGAAGATAAATTATTAAAATACACCTTTTAAAGAATGACATTCATTGAGCTTGAAGGTTCATTCTTTTTTTATATATATTTAATTTTCTAATTGTTTAGTTAACCAAATATACAAAACACAAGCTCACACAAACATGGCTCCAAATTCCCTCCCTGTCCCACCCACTTACAAACTGAAAAATAACCATACTCAAAAGGAGTAGGCTAGTTAACTATCAATTAAATTAAAAAGGATAAAGAAAAAACAAATTAAATACACAAATAAAGAAATCAAATAACAAGATGCAGTGTTCTGACTTATTCAGATGACTAATGATGTATCGAGTCTGATAATTTCACTATATCAAATCCGATATAGTTGTTGGTAAGGAGTCCATATAGGTTAAATAGGGTTGCCAAATCTTCAGAAAGGTGTTGTAGTCATTTCTGAGGGTATGTGTGATCTTTACTAGTGGAATGCAGCCGTTCATTTCCAAAAGCCATCTAGATATGAGGAGATGGACATCAGACTTCCATGTAATTGCTATACACTTACTGGCGATGCATAGAGCTATTTCTAAAGAAGGTTCAATCCTCAACTTGGAAACAAAAGCTTAAAAACATTTCCCACACAAGGTCCAAATAAGCTGTTGTTTGTGGAGCTTTCAACCACAACCTGGGCTGTTTTGACAGTGATGATCTTTTGACATATTGACATCATACCAGCAACATTACTACAGTTTCAATCTCTACATCTTTAGAATATGTCAAAGGCATGAAAACAGTTAATATTTATTTTATTTATAAACTCAACATTTCCCGTTTCCATTTCTAAATAAAAGCTCTCGTGTTTTTTCTGTGACAAGAAATCCTTCATTTTTTAATACAAAGCTTTTATTCTGAAATATTTTCACTGTCTGAAATATTCTGCAGATGTCTAGACATGTGAACTGCAGTAAAGTCTTGCTGGTTTGATGTTAATATACAGTCACTAGATTACTTTCACTGTCTGTGACATATTCTACAGATGTCCAGACATGTAAACTGTATTATGTAGCTGATATGATGTCCATATACTGTCAATAGATCACCTTCACTGTCTGTTGCTGCTGGGACACGCAGCCGAGACGCGAGCGGCTCGCGTGCAGAACAGGCGAGCCTTCTATTCTATAAAATAGACGCACGTCTCATGCGGGCAGTGTGTCCACTCTAACCTGTTAACATGGACGCTGAAATAAAAAACAACACGCCACG
>CAKALG010042309.1:0-11810 GCA_916700815.1 Helicolenus hilgendorfi
CAACACTAGGATCAGATCTAAATCATGTTCATGGAGAGACCTTCGTCTGGCTAACATTACTGCCAAGCAGCTGAAATATAGAGTGATATTGTGCTTTTAGCTGACGTGTGTCTCCTCACTGTTTTGAGCGATGCTCGTTCATGTCTATTTAGAGCGAGCAAACGCAAGCTCGACGCTGACTTTCGTTGATTTCACGGCCACAGGTGTCGCTGTTAAGAAGCATTTCTGAAAGTTACAAATAGTCCCTTTAAGAAGTCAGCCGGAGACAGCGTTTTCAACCAACTCACGGAGCTAACTTTAGCTTATTTAGCTCGCTAGGTATAGCTGATGAAATCTGCTGGCAACAGGTGTCATTCCAGTCGGGAAAAATTGACCGTCGTTGGCTAGAAATGACAAGCCTGCTTTTGTTTACCTCCGTCTGAAATCAAGGACCCATTGTTTGAAAAGAAATACTAACAATTAAGAGTGGTAAATCTGCCTCCGATATCTCTGTAAAGTGAATATGACGCCGTGCGAGAATGGAAAGCTTGACAGGCTTGACAGTAACTCGGGGGGGTTGGAAGATCATTTAGCATGAAGACAGGGGAGCCGGTGAGAGAAGAGCCAACCTGCTGTGATAAAAAAGATTCACTCTCTGCTGATGTCCGCTGGTTCTTGATTGCTACGACCGCGGAGAGGTGATGTGAGGACGGCGGTAGAGTACACATCCCCGAGGTGCTCCCAGGAGAATATGAGAGGATAGTAAGACTCTTTAATTTAACATGAGCTGTGGACATTCATTAAAAATGAGGGCAATGTCAAAAGAACTAGGTAATTGATATGACTCACAGGCAGAAAAGGTTGTTTCTAAGCATTAGGTAGGCTACAATTAGAGGTATATATAGAAGAAAAGGTTAATTGAAAAGGTCTAACCAAGAAAATATTCAGAAGAAAAGCTTATTATACTGTGGAAATACATGTTAAGTCCAAAAATCTATCCCTATCCTTCACCTCCAAAATGAAGAAAACAAAAAGTATCTCCCTAAAACCGCAGCCTGCACAATACGAGACGAGAACAAGCGTCTCAGATGAATGGCATGATATTTCAAAAAGACTGAAGTCCCCATATGGAGCATTTTATTCTTACTTCCTGCCACCAAGAATGCTGACACCACATTAATTCAGCAGGTATTCTCCCCGGTGCTTCATGAGCCTGATTCATCTTCTTCACTACTCTTCTTCTATCGGTGCTCTGGTGAAACCCTTAAGGTGCACAAAAGTACTCGTAAGCCTTGCTATTTCCCTAAAGAGTTTGCGAAATCATCTGCGGATACTTCATCTGCATAAGAAAAACTATATGATAATCCTGCAGGTAAGATAACATACTACATTTCTTTTTTTAAATTGCTATGACGTCTCATTGTTTTTTTAACAGTAGTAAAATAAGGAAATTGAACTTCCTCCATGCTGACATGACAAATACAGTCAACAGCACAAAATAGCATTTTACAGTGAAAATGATTTGGGCTGCATGGATCAGTTTTGATTTACCATAGCACAGTAACTTTGCATCTTTAAATCCTTTTTTTTTTTTTAAACCAATAGGCACTTTTCTAAAAAAAAAGCCTGGATTGTAGATATAATTCCTAAAATCTTTACGCTACTTGCTACCACTAGAGTTGTGCTGTGTCTCAAAACGGATACTTCCTTTAGTACACTTCCACGTAGTACACTGTGCACACTATGTACTTTCATCCGGGTAGTGTCAAATCGCACAAAGCTGTTGTGCACTCACCGGAAGCTCAGTAGATCAGCTGGTGATAGTGTAAGATTAGATTTATTTTGTAAGATATATTTTATACAGTGTACAAATTGTATTCTGCTCTTTAAGTTAGAGATGGAACTATATGTTTTGGCGCACCTTGCGTGCTTTTGGGATGAGTGATGATGGGTTAACATTGGCGGAGGGATATGAAGTGATGTGCCACCTTTTGAGTTGTTGGTGTTCGGTGGTCCTACGCTGAGTTGAGGTATTAAAGTGGATCCTGTTGAACCGACCAAGCTCTCCCCCGTGCTCCCCGTGAGTTTAATGGAGTAATAAGTAAAGTTATAGTTAAGGTAGCGAGAAGCCTGCCTTACAATAGTCAGCCACGGACATCACGCCATATCGGCAGACGGATAAATGAATCCATTAATGGTTTCTATCTGACTACAGTATAGAGGCACTTTGTGAGAAAAACAAAACAAAACATGTATAACTTAAATTTGTATAGTTTGGTGTTCGGCGTTTCAATATCAACCGCTGTAGCTTCTTCAACTGCCATTTTAATGAATTTGAAATAGGTCGGTGGCCCCTCCATCCCCGATATGTAGCAAAGATGATGACCGTTGAGGGTGAGAAGTGTCCATCGTTCCACCTTAAACGTTTTGACTGTTTTGAATACAACATCCAGGTACTTGGTGTGCACTGCATTTTGCCATACTTCTCAGTGCAAACGTACTTATGCACTCAAAATAGAAAGTGTAAGTATGAAAGTATGCAAATTGAAACACAGCATTGGTCGTTTCAAGCGTTTTTTTTTGGGCTGGTGGTGATTTTATTTTTTATAGTTTCTTTACTTGGCGAAAAATCTGAGGTTTTTATCATGTACATACTATTTTCTGAATATATGAGTAAAGTAACTCCAAACTTGGAGCCGATCCCGGCTGACATTGGGCGAAGGCGGGGTACACCCTGGACAGGTCGACTATAAAACAGTAATGATTTATTATAATATATACATAGATATCTTGGTGTTCATTGCGTGGCTAGTATGCCCAATAGGTAATTACGGTTATGGGAGTACAGTACATCGCTATCAATCTCTCTCTGGCTTTGTGTATTCAATGAACAAAATCCTCTAAAGCAACATTTCCCATCCTGCAGTCGGGCATCAGAACCTGAACCTTTCCTGAACTTTTGTTTCTCATTGCAAAAACAAGAAAGCAATTTGTCAGTGTCTTTTCTCTTTCTCCTCATCCCAGGCCTCATTCACAAAAGTTGTTCTTTTCTCTTCTCCGACTCCGCCCTGTAGAAGGTCACCAATGAGCCTTTCAAAGGGGTGGCGTGGAGCTAAAGGTCACCTTTTCAAAAAACACACCCTCCACCTCAGACGAGAGGATTAGCGCTTCGGTCACGTCTCGCGTTGTCTCTCCTGGACTCTGGAGAGACAACATATTCGTACTGTGTTTGCCCGCTCCATAGCCTCTCTTTTCAATAAGTCAGTGTTAATGCCATTTCTGGTCCTTTTATATAAAATCAGGGTCTAGCCGGGTATACGCATCCACAGAAACAGCAAGGGATCTGCGCTCAATATCTTTGTCAGATAGTATTGTAATTGTGTGGGGCTAAGGTGGCAGGAGCGGAGCGCCTTGGTTTGGATATTGCCTGGTTAGATTTCCCTGGAGCCTGAAGCAGTGTAAGTAGTCTCTCTAGGTCTCTCTCTCTCTCTCTCTCTCACACATCTGTCTGTCCCTTCCTTTCTCTTCACCTGTCTTTCTGACTTCTTCTTGCATCTTTTTGCACTGTTGCAGAAAAACAAGTCCCGCTTCCCTCTCTCACACATTAGACTGAGCAGTTTCAACACAAGAAAAAAATGAACGTGTTAATGCGTGCACTTCTGAAGAGCGAGGCGCGTACAGGAGACACATTTACAAATCTGTGCTCCAACACATCAAATCATCAAAATGTCATCACTTCATCATTTTATCCTATATATAGACATTTTGTGGGGAATTGAATCCATGAATCTAAGCAGACGTTTGTGCCAAATTTGAAGAAATTCGATGAAGGAGTTCCTGAGACATCACGAGAATGGGATGGACGTGAGGTCACAGTGACCTTTGACCACAAAATTCGAATCAGCTCATCCTTCAATCCAAGCGGACGTTTGTGCCAAATTTGAAGAAATTCGATCAAGGAGTTCCTGAGATATCACGAGAATGGGATGGACGTGAGGTCACAGTGACCTTTGACCACCAAAATCTCTGCAGTTCATCCTTTAATCCAAGCGGACATTTGCGCCAAATTTGAAGTAATTCGCTTCAGGCACTGCTGAGATATCACGAGACAAATGGACGGACAACCCGAAAACATAACGCCCACGCGCCGACAACAGAAGAACACTAGTTCAATGTAAAAAATTATTCTTGTCAAGAGTTTGATGAGAAGAAGGCCCCCTACTGACCCACGTCTATGAGGCTTATAACGACTGATAACTCACATTTAATGAGCTGATAACAGTCGATTGCAGCCGCCGTCTCCGCTATCAAAGTCAGACAGACACTGAACACCCAACCATTCACTTGACCTCGTCCTCCCCAAGAGAGCTCGTGGTGTTATGATAATGTTGCACTACTTTCGCCTTTGTGAGGACCGTCATTATTCACACAGCCATAAGAGGCTGCATGTCAGAAAGATGTAAACGGCTCCCTACTTCCTGTCAGACTTTGGAGTTAAAAGCAGACAAATTAGAGTTCATGAATGCCGAGGAGCCGTGCATTACACACTCTTACACAAATGCCCCTCCTTATTACAGGCATGTTATGACATGTAAGATGGAAGCAGTGAATAAGACCCGGTGGCAAGAGGAGGGGAAGACGGAGATCGAAAAAGAACACGGTCTAAAGAAGATAAGGGTGAGATGTTCAATGTGTGAAGGTTATGAAGCAGGCAGTGGTAATCTGGTTCAGGGATGATAATGTCAGCGCTGTAACCACTTTAATCAATCCCTTCTCACACCTTCCTATCTCACTTTCTTTGTCTGCTGGTGGTTCTCTTCCCTTTCTACTGCTCTCCTCTCTCTCTCTCTCTCTCTCTCTCTCTCTCTGCCTGTCTGCTCATTTCAGCTCGGTAGAACCGAATGGCGTCTGAATTCTAACACGCCAATTTCTCAAGTCATTTTGTGTCATGTTTTGCTTTCCGCGTGTCATTTCATGTCGCTGCAGTGTTAGACGATCAGAGCAAGAGCTCCAGAAGTCATGTGACGGAGTAAAAAAGAGGGAGAAAGTCTACGTAAGGAGGCGGTCGGGGTGAACGGATGGGTCAAACAAACATAGGACTTTCACCCAGGAGGCCACTGTTCGTGTCCCGCGTGAAACCAAAAGACAACCGTTAACTTTTGACTACTTAAAGTACCAGTGTGTAACAATTAGGGGGATCTGTTTTTTGGCATCGACTTGGTACTTAAGTCTTGGCTCTCATGACATCCACCTCAAATTTCTCGCCAAAAACAAACACATCATGATAACGTCAGCATTTACCTTCACCCAATACTCATTTTTACTTAACAGAGCTTGAACACATCATCATGTAACTCAATGCAACCTCCGTACGTTAGCTGTTAGCTCCGTTATTTAGCCAAGCGTTCATTACTTCGAGCAAACACAGTCATTTGATCCGTTCAGCATAAAAATATTGATTATAGCCACTTTAATATTATTGAAGATATGTGCCCTTGCACTGTCGTTCTTGTATTATGTTAAAGAAACAGTGTGTAACAATTAGGGGGATCTGTTGGCAGAAATGGAATATAATATTAATAAGTATGCTTTCTTAAGTGTATAATCATCTAATAATAATAATCTTTATGTTTTCATTACCTTAGAATGAGCCGTTTATATCTACAGCGCGTGTTTCTACAGTAGCCCTGAACGGACAAACCAAACTCTGTTCGTTAACTCTTCATGCTTGGGCCGAAGTCGATAACGTTACTTGTTCCCTTCGATGCTGCTGCTCTCTCTCTCTCTTGCTTCACCACTCACTTCCCATATACACATACACACTTTATGCACTGGCTCTGCTCCAAATGGCTCTAGAGAGGGCTGTTCATGTTTTTGCGTCGGCCACCGTGGCTCCAACATGCTCGGCGAACAGGAGACGCTTCAGTTGGTTGCAAATTTCCTCCTCTCCTCCACTGGACCTTTAACCGACCTTACGTAGCAAACATACTTATTTTTAGCCCAAACCATGAAGTAGTTTTGTGTGCAATTACAACGTCAACCACCGTGTTTAAAACTGCGACCTTGCAATATAATAAAAAAAGATTAAAAAAAAAATACCGGTGGGCTCCCTCTTCTTCATTTTCTACATTGAGGTAACAAATGAACAAATAAATCTGAATCCAAATTCATCTAGTGCACCGAAAGGGCTAGAGGTGGCCCTTTACATAGAAAATAGTTGTTTGCTGCTATATTAATGCTCTGAATATCGTATAGATCACCTTCAAAATGTGTCGACATGACGCGAGAAATCTCCTTAAAAAGCGGCCGTTCTATTTATACGCCTTTTTACCATGAGATCACGTTGTTCATTTTACACTTGGCTGGAAAACCCGACGGCTGGGCCCTTAATTCTGCCGCCGCAGCACGGACGAGCCGGCTGGAAACACGGGGCCCATTTTAGGAAATAGGATTAAGGGGGAAAAAGTTCAAAAGTACAGGAGAGGAGGAATAAGACGGCGAGTGACAGACAGCGAGAGGGAGAAAGCACAGAAAAGGGGATTATGAAAGAGATGTGGAATGTGTGGGAAGGAGTCTGACGCGTCATCTCATGTTCTGTTTGCAGGAGGTGAAAAATGTTGTGCAAAGATGGGAGAGTCAGACAGATTGGCTTTAAGTGCCTTTCTCTGTATACGGTCTGCGCTGTAAATACGGAGGTGATGAATAAGTCAGCGTTGTTGGCGGCTAGTCAGGATTAAACTATGCAGCCGCATACTTCCATTTTGACAGAGGCCGGATATTTGAAAAGGTCACTTGTTGATGGACTTCTGGTTTCAACTGACAAAGGGCTAATTTACAAAGGGCTGCCAGTAAGGGGAATCTAGCTAATGCATCTTTACGGCGTCCATAAAAGGTTGGT
The DNA here is from genome assembly GCA_916700815.1 of Helicolenus hilgendorfi. Lineage (NCBI taxonomy): Eukaryota > Metazoa > Chordata > Actinopteri > Perciformes > Sebastidae > Helicolenus > Helicolenus hilgendorfi. Next base: position 6,878 of record CAKALG010042309.1, read on the forward strand.
GGTTTTGAGTAGTTTGATGCACACGGGGCAGTGTGTGCGTACGTGCACGTATAAATGACGACCTCCTGTCACATAATGGTCCGCTGTGATGAACTTTGAGGCATCTGTCTGACATTTTCGCCCGGCGTTCCCATGTGATGGTAAACAAGGATGGATAGCATCCACAGCTGAACATAATAACAGCTGATGACTATCATCTCTCTCTTGGTGTTGTGTGAAAGATGCGTCTTCCTGTTGTGTTGTTTGTCACACCATTGTGTTCGCTTTACTGGGGAAAGGGGGGGCGACTGAATAGTCTAACATCATCAATAATGAGAAAAATAAAAACAATAAAAATCTGTCCACAGCTGAGACTTTATCAACATTTAAAGAGAGGGGATAGAGCTTCATTAAAACTATTCATTCAAGTATAGAAATAATCAAGGTGACAGCTAAAAAACACGACCAAAACAATAATTATGTTATAACAAACCAGCCATTTACTTGCACAAATGGAAACTACTATAACTGAGAAAGTATCTCTCTTGTCAATCATCAGTAAGAGCCTCTTCTGTCTGTCAGCGATTATTATAAATCTAGAAATTGATTCTTGCAATATTAATGACAGCTTCTTCTTCTGCTCTTCTCCATTGCTTCAAACAATCCGTACGTTGACGGGATATAACTTAGTAAGCTTTTTCCACCGCCTCCGCCACCATCGGTATAAGTACAGACAAGTTAAAGGGAAATACTGCTAACGAGGGTCTTATTGAAAACAACTGTCATTATATAACTGGATCATAGACTGTATATAAGGAGTGGACGTAGTCACTGTGACGTCACCCACTGGTTTGTGTGCTACAGTGTTAAAGCCTTGAGTTCAGCATTTTGGTGCTGGACCGGTAGCGTACGGTATCCAGGTTAACATCCAGATGTATCACAAATTTAACTACATTTCTAGATTGCAAAAGAAGATGCAAATGAATACTCGTTCATCAAGTGTCGTATATACTCTACATATCAAATCAACCAATCAACGTCCCAATCCGTTCTGTTAATAAATAATTAAGCCATGATTAACTTTCTGGTTTTATTTAGGGTTCTATCCTGAATTGAACTGTAAATCTGGATTATTATTATTATTAAATATATATATCGGGATAACCATCTACATCGATTGATATAAAAAAAATCATAGTGATACCATTTTTGGCCATGTCGTCCAGCACTAGACGTTATTGAAAGAGCGCCAGTCGAACGTCAGATGGTGAAAAACAATGTAGAAAACTGGATGGAAATATGACATTTCTGTTTATTTCATGTATTAACGTGAGGAAAGGTGACATCAGATCGGTTTTAATCTGATGCTATTTTCCATCTCTTGAGCGGAGCAGAAGCTTCAGTGGACGTAAATGCTTCATGTATGTCGTATATTCGCTAAATCTGTTTCCATTGCATTTTGCTTTTATCGATACACCAACGTGTCCAACTCAGCAAAGCATCAAAACTTTTTTACGATATTTCAAGATTGTTTTTATGCAAAAATTTAAAATGCGCATAAAAATAATGGGTTCATCAGAGCTTTTTTTTTGCTGCAAACAGCTGCCTGCCGAAGCTGGAAATGATGCTAATGAGTGCGGAGGAAGTGAATTAAAACAACTGACGACTGTAAGACCAAAACAATGAACTGAAACATGCTAAAAGCCTCGTAGAGCTCAGGGGAACTGCAGACTCGGTTGATAATTCTCTGCGGGTTTGCCACTACAAGTGAGCCCTTTCACATTATACGTGCAGACTATTTGATACGTTAATATAAAAAACATTGAGAAGCGTTAAATTTGCAATCACAGATTGTACCTTTAAAATAATAACCCTCCATAAAACTATGTTTTGACGCTTTGAAGATGTCTCTGAAAAGTTCCCGGTTAGTATTGATTCAAAGTAGAAACTCTTTAAACCACTGCTCCAGAATAATCCACTGTCAATGTGAGCGTTCAATGTGTACACAGCTTGTTTGTCAGCTTGTAGCACGGTTAGCTGTTAGCAGAGAGTACTCCCCTTTTTCACAATCTTTGAAAACACGAGTTTCAAAAGCTACAGCAAAAAAAAAAGTGGAGAGAGAAGCCGAGGTATTCCTAAAGGATTAGAGAACACTTTTTGTCTGCGACAGATAACACTCATTTGGATGTAAAAGGTTGGGATAGATATTGCGTTGCAGGTTTCTCCGTTCTCATGCATCGCTAAATGGAGACGTTTCATGATTTAAATCAGCACATTGCCCGTGGTTTGCTTCTGCGGCGGCGGCGGTGGTGATGCTTCCTCCTCTGAGAATTCCTCGTGAATTTTATGTCGCCGACAGTAGGCTGTAAATTTATGCATATGAATACTTAAATTTAATGACATCCACATCTGATAAACAGGGAGCCCTACAAACCTCCGTGTTTTACATCACCGCTGCTATTCTTAGACACTTCAAGCTCACCGGCTGAGTCTTGTCTAGTCATAGGCTTCATTCTGCCTCTCGTGTGTGTGTGTGTGTGTGTGTGTCCCCTGGGAGTTTCTAACAGATGATGGAAAAGCAAGGCTTGTGTAATTAAGGTATTGGACTGAGGAGCTGGTTGTGATTCTCTCAGTCATAATTTGCCAGGTTATTAAAAGGTGAGACTTACAGGCAGGTTTATTGTTATGCAAAATAAGTGTGCAGTGTCAGTGCAATTGCTTATTTAATGAAGGTAGCTGCTTGGAATATTATCAGTGCTCTGGTGTACACACCCTGCAAAGATACTGCGACTGATGAAGGTGGATAAGAAAAGGAAACACAATGCATAACAATACAAGCAGCACTAGCACCTTAAATATTTTCAAATAAACTTACATTTGATATAGATTATTTGAAAGGCTTGTCTGAGTAAAAAAAAAAAGTAAACGCATAAAGTAGCCTGCTGGTTTAGCTATTTTTCTAACTGTATAGGGATTATGGGGCAACCAAGCCGGCTAACCAAGCTAGCTGTTAGCCAACTAGCAAACCATTTCATCAAAAAACAGTATTGGTCAAGTTGGTATTGGTTAAGGATAAAGTTAGCGATTAGGATGAACATATTTAGCATTTAGCAGCTAAAGAGCCAGATATTTCCCTCAGGAGGAGGAGGAGGAGGAGACTAAAACAGAGCTAAAAGGAGAGTGAATATTGGACTTGCATATGCATATGAATACATATGAATGCTAATGTTGTTCCCTGTCTGTTGAATGTGTAATTAATAAACTGTTTGCTAACATGTTCGCCATATCAAGGTTTGTAAGGTGATAATGTGTCAATGTTGTGTTTACAGCTTGTTTCTGATCCTCCCAAAGTGGCCCAAAAAAACTGATAATGAAGGTTTAAACAATAAGGCAGACCCCTAAAATTCAAAACACTGACTGACCGGTCTTCTCCTTGAAGGGTTAAAATCAAATTATTATTATACATTATTTATATTTTCTTTAATAGTATAGTTTGTAAACAATTGAGTAAAACAGGCCTATATGCTAAATTATGGCTGAGAAGCACACACAATGGGTAGTGGATATAGAATATAGCTGTAATTTATTTAGTCAAAAATACTTCAGGGGCCTTTAAACTAAAGCTAAATTTAGACAAAATGTAAATTGTTATTCCCCCTCCGAGACGCTTGATATCACTGCATGAATTAGTTGCTGAAGGAAACCAGGCCAGTGATCCAAGATTAACATTTTTATTCTGGGAAACCGAATGCACGGGTCCTGTGGGTCCACAGTCCAAATGAGTATGCACGGATCAACAATGTGCTCGACAGAGCAAAACAGTGACTCACTCACACCTACTTGTCAGTTACCTTCGTTTGCGAGACGTTCATGTGTGACAGGGAAGCAAGGTACTGTTGCTGCGGAGCAACCTTGAACTCCAGAGGGGTTAGCGAGTGCAATGTGGGCGTCAAACTGATGAGATGCAGCGGTGAAGTTTGTGTCGAACATTTAGCAAAACCAGAACATCTCCTATCCAAATCGATATGAAAGTTGTACAGGTCAAACTGTTAGGAGATGTTTATATAATCAGACCAGCAGAGAGGCACCCAAACTGTGCTGTTCATTCCCATAAAACATATATATATTCAGGCTGTTTTTGATTAAACCTAGCCATGTAACCAAGTAAATTTTTTCCTAAACCTAAGTAGTTGTTGCTAAACTTAATCAAGTTGATCTTGTCCTAAACCTAACTAAGTAGTTGTATTGCCTAAACCTAACTAAGTAGTTTTATTGCCTAAACCTAACTAAGTAGTTTTATTGCCCAACCTAAGTAGTTTTATTGCCTAAACCTAACTAAGTAGTTTTATTGCCCAACCTAAGTAGTTTTATTGCCTAAACCTAACTAAGTAGTTTTATTGCCTAAACCTAACTAAGTAGTTTTATTGCCCAACCTAGGTAGTTTTATTGCGTAAACTTAACTAAGTAGTTTTATTGCCTAAACCTAACTAAGTAGTTCTATTGCCTAAACCTAACTAAGTATTTTTATTGCCCAACCTAAGTAGTTATATTGCCTAAACCTAACTAAGTAGTTCTATTGCCTAAACCTAACTAAGTAGTTTTATTGCCCAAAATAAGTAGTTATATTGCCTAAACCTGACTAAGTAGTTTTATTGCCTAAACCTAACCAAGTAGTTTTATTGCCTAAACCTGACTAAGTAGTTTTATTGCCTAAACCTAACTAAGTAGTTTTATTGCCTAAACCTAACTAAGTAGTTTTATTGCCCAACCTAAGTAGTTTTATTGCCTAAACCTAAGTAGTTTTATTGCCCAACCTAAGTAGTTATATTCCCTAAACCTAAGTAGTTTTATTGCCCAACCTAAGTAGTTGTATTGCCTAAACCTAACTAAGTAGTTTTATTGCCTAAACCTAACTAAGTAGTTTTATTGCCCAACCTAACTAAGTAGTTTTATT
>CAKALG010042310.1:3609-14131 GCA_916700815.1 Helicolenus hilgendorfi
GGGGCGGAGGGCGATCCGACGTAAGAGAGACAAGAGACACGAAGAAGAGGAATGAAAGAAGCGATTGAGAGTGAAAACCGGAGTGGTCGAGAAGTGAAAAATGAAGGGGAGCGGTAGCATAATCCGAGCAGGATGCTGATGTGGTGGTGGTGTTGTTGAAGGGGTTGATGGTGGGGTTAGCAGCGGACTGGTGGGGATTGACACTGGATTAGAGCTGTCACTATCAATCAAAGGCAGCCAAAGGCGGCTTTTCAGGTGGTACAAACACACCTCTGTGTAGTAGCAGCAGCAGCCAGCAGTAAACCGAGGGTTATGGTGCAGGTGAAAAATTCCACTACAGCTTTTATGGCTGTGGTTGTTTTTAGACTGCGACCGTCTTCAAGGAGTAGTTTGACATTTTGGGAAATAAGCTTATTCGCTTCCTTGTCGAGAATTAGATGAGAAGATTGATACCTTTGATGAATGTGCAGTAAAAATGTGGCTACTGATGCCAGAAGCTAGTTAGCTTAGCTTAGCATTAAGACTGGAGATAGGGGGAAACGGCTAGCCTGGCTCTGTTTGATGTTCAGCAATACACCTTTTACACACAACCTGATCTCACAGGAATATAAATAGTAAGACATTAAAAGGACATTCTGTATGAGACTTTGTCTTATGTCCTACATTGTCTTATGAGATTTTAGCCTTTTCGCGTGTCATTTGTCCACAACAAAACTACAGTAACGTCCGCAGTTTAGGCAACAAAACCACTCCATTTAGGATTAGGAAAAACATCATGGGTGGGCTTAAACTAACTACGAAAACAAAGTACAATACGTACGGAAAGAACCAAACATAAATACGGAAAACTAGTCACAAACGTCACTAAAAAACACGTCACAAACATCGCTAACATAACTTACAGAACAAAACACCGGTCTCGCACACCAGCAGTCTTTCTCACTTTGTATTCTACGTGACTAGCTCTGAGCGCAGCCTATTCATGCGGATGCGTTTACATTGCAGTCAGTACAAACATGGCGTACAAATGACATGCCAAAAGCACGGATAGCGTTCTTATTGCACACTTTGACCTTGTCATTCATACGCCTTTTTCTGCGATGTGCTGTACCATCTTATGTCTTGTTTGTTTAATCGTACAAAATTTTCAGGGTATTTTACCGGACTATTTCTTGCCTCTGAGCAGTTGCCAGGGAACCAACGGAGACTCTGGGAAATGATAATCCCTGGCCGAGAAATGATCCGACTCATAACCCACATCATAATTTTTACACTCCAGTTTTTGTACAGATATTTTGCACTGAGTAAATAAACAATATATATGTTGTTGTTTGTTTCCACGTCAGTTTTCTCAATGTCTTGAATCTTATTTGGAAGAGGCAAAGGCAAAGGTTAACTATTGTGCAACCTGTTCTCTGTGAATGTCCTCATATTTTATTGATCGACTTCTTTTGACCTACCATTATCAGTTAATTAGTTGTGGATTATCATACCTGACAATACAGGTGTGCTCACTTTTAGTTTTACTGTCAAATAAGTGGTATAAATAATATGACTAAATTGGAGGTTTGTCTACAACGTGTGTGATCGTCTAACTGCTTGTGTCCATTGCTCTGTTGGACTCTGTAGCCATAGCAATGTTGCCATGATGTCCCAGATTTCAGCAACTGACCGTTCACTAAACCTCTACCCTGAACAATTACCCATTCATAGCTTAGCAACCGTTACCATGCACAGAAGGTCCGTCATGCATTCGAGTTTTCAACATGCTGAAGCAGCGTGCTTTAGGCACTACTAGTAAGAGCGATATTTGGATTTATACAGTATATTATTAGCGATAAAGATGGTGGTTATTTTCTTGATTGGTTGTTTGGTCGATAAAATGTCAGAAAGCAGTGAAACATTGTCGCAACCATCCTCAAGCCCAAGATGATGTCATCACGTCTTCGTCAACAGTCCAAAACCCCAAAATATTCCATTTACAAAAAAGCAGCAAATTCTCATTTTCACTTACAATTTACTTTAAGGAATACTACAATCATACCAAAATGACCATTTGCATATCAATTAACCTTGTGTTAACTTGAATTGTTGAAGAAAAAATGTTTTTCCTCGAATGCCTCCACAGGGAACGAAGAATCCCACAACAGAGAAAAGTCTTGATGAAGTGAAGTAAATGGGGGCCACTTTTAACAACAGCAAAACTATATTAAAACATCTGTTTACAAACTCTCAAACAACTCGTGCAGTATAATCCAAGTCTCATTTATCCAGTTGGGTGCTCACTGCTTCCCAAACACATCTAGTACTACAAAGCATGTATAGGGCTGCACAATTTATGATATGGCCTGTTGCAATTTTCAAATCCCAGTATTTGTTAAAATCACAATATTTGTTAAAGATGAAAAGTGTGTCAAAATACCTTTTTAAATGAAATAGTGTCATGCTGCAGAGATGTCCTGGCCTACACATCATATTCTACAGGCTTAAGAAAACATCTTTGTTTTTACACCATAATCATTTTAATGTTTTTTTAATGAAAATGAGAATAATGTTGTAAAAATGATGCATTGGACATCCCCCAAAAGTTAAATATTAACTTCTTGAATTTAAAGTAATTTAAAACTGATCATCAGCTGATTATCACCTAAACGCATCACAACATGTAGCTACACAATCACAGAGCAACTTCAGCAGCCTTCTAAAAGATGTGAGAGTAAATGAGAGAAACTATTTTTAAATTTCCTGCAAGATGCAGGTTTTGACCTGTTGCTAATTTTGTCTGTGTTCCCGACACATCCCGACACAACCTGCACTTCCTCCTGATCCCATCTCGACTGAAGAATTCCCAACCTCCTGCACTTTTTTCGGATGTCTATTAGATTACATTAGCAGTAGCTTTTTTCTCACATCCACTCACTTCCTGCCCTCAGGAGAACTACAGATAAGAGCCGACTCTCTCAAACACACTTTTGTGGATATAAACTGAACAAATTTCCCTCCTGAGCATTGTCTGCAAAACAAAATCTACAACCAACAAAAGATAGCGCTTCATAAAACAAACAGTCGTGGCGGTAGGGGACGGCGGTTGCTCCGGGCGGTGTGTGGAGGAGCGTTGTGACCAAACACTGCTGGGAAGTGGAGATAAACAAAACAGACAATTTTCGGTTATCTGAGAGAACTCCATGAAACAAAACAATCTTCTCCACCGCCATGTCCTTGAAAAGATCCAGAGAGATGTCCTGAGGAAATGCCATTTCCTTTTCGCTGGGAAAAGCCCCGGGAGCGTTCCATCAGCGGGCCGCTCCAGCGGGAGTTTACAATACGAGGAAAGAACACAAGTACAGAAGTACAGACGAGGACACGCTGTGTGGCCTCGCATCCCGTAACTGACGGAGATGACGAGGGCATTCACTTTAAAGTCTACAGTACAGTACATCCATTCAGAGTGAAAGCCGTCATCTTGAAATAACTTGTTTCAATGTATTAAAAACAGTGGTGGGAAGTAACGCTGAAGTGCTGCACTTAAGAGCAATTCCATTTATGCCACTTCATACTTCTACTCCACTATGTTTCAGAGGGAAATATTGTACTTTGTATAAAGTGCTGCAAGAATGAATGGCTGAATGAATGATATGTCTGTAGGCCAACCAGGAAGTTAGCATCGCCCTGGTTCCCTCGACAAAAAGCCAATTGGATTTTTCCATTGGAAAAATCCATTTCCATTTCCGTTTTGTTCAGCAAGATAATGTTAGGCAATAAACACACTACACCACAGTCACATGATTTCCACGTCATCACCACTAAGATAAAGGTGGACTAGTGTTTGGCAAGTCTCATTTAGCCACTTATTAGCAACCGCCTTTTTAAGACCCATAAAAGCTTCAAAATTCACGAATGCAACAAATTGTATGTTGTCGAACAAAAAAAGGTTCAAATCTCTTCAAGGAACAGTGTGTGTAGTATTTAGGGTGATCTGTTGGCAGGAATATAATATTAATGAGTATGTTTTCTTTAGTGTATAATCACCTGTAAATAAGAATCGTTGTGTTTTCGTTGCCTTAGAATGAGCTGTTTATATTGACATAGGGAGCGGGCCCCCTCTTCATGGAGCCGGCCGCTATGTTTCTACAGTAGCCCAGAACGGACAAACAAAAATACTGGCTCTAGATAGGGACATTCGCATTTTCACATTTTTGCATCGGCCACCGTAGTTCTCGTACACACTTGGAATACGGGAGCCGTTTCAGTTGGTTGCAATCTGCAACCTCACCGCCAAATCCTACACACTGCACCTTTAAGCTTGTTTTAACCACAGACCTTATTTCAGGCATCTAACTAAAAACCCATTAAAAAATTGTGTTTTAGGACTCATTCCTGCAGCTCTATTACATTACATTGAAGCTGCATCTCAAAGTTATTAAATAAATTATTCTAATCTTTTTCAACATACTGTATGTATGTATGTATGTGATAAAAGTCCTCAATACCAAAGCATTTATTGTTGATACTGTTATGTAATCCCTTTTTCAGATAAAATAAATAGCTTAACTTTCAAAAAGTCAATTGTATAAAAATGCCATATAACAGCTCTTATTACAACAGAACAAAAGTCTTATAGAGAGTGATTAGGTCCAACAAAAACAGCTGAAATGAATCCTGTAGCATACAAATTCAAATAACGCACAAACGTATTTGTCCATAAAGTGTAGTTTTGTGTGTATAACAGTGGTACTGGTGAAGCCTTGTTGACCTGCTCCACTCTCAGCTTCCTCCCTCCTGCTTGTAGTTTGGTAGGAACACCATTAGGGGGCTCTTCAGACGTTCTTCCTGTGTGAGCTGACTCACAGTAATGATGGTAATCGCTGCTGGGATAGAGTGTCAGCCTGTTTGTTTGCCTCAAAATGTTGTTTTTGTTTTTTTCAGTTTGTGTGTGAATATGAGTGAATAGCCGAACATTTGCGTGCAGGAACGAGCTCATTTGTGTTTGTGCGAATGTTTCTGGGGGGAAATTGTGCTGCCTGTCGGTGCATGTGGACACAAGTGACTCCATCTGTGTGTGTGTGTGTGTGTGCAGCTGGTTGTGTTTTGTGTCTGTATTATGTGTGTGTGTGTGTGTCGGGCATTAAGTCCTATCTATTTACAGAGCGGGTATGTTTGGCCAATACTTCCTGACTTCCTTGCTCTTGGCAAACAGACAGACAGCCACAGTTTGTGTATTGTTTTAGAACGGTGGAGATTGTTGGTACTTGAAAGAGATTCGGGCCTGCTCGTGTTTGATTTATGCGGCGTGTCTGTTTGATATCGATCATAAACGATAACACAGCTGAAGGAAGGAAAACGCATCTCCTGTCGAAGCTCTGCGCTTTGATGTCAAGGTTGAAAAGAACAATGCTCCAAGGTACACGGGCCTTTTCTGCATTACGCTCCCAGATTTCTCTCATGTGTCAGACAGACAGAACGGGTAAAACTTTGCCAAGAGGAGGTCAGATTTTTACTCAGAAGCTGATGATGCACATTTATTTCATTATGCTAAATGAGACATGGTGTAAATCTTTGTGTTTCCAATTTCTCTAAAAGCACAAATGTTTTTTTCAAGCATGTGTTTCATTCTAAAACTCTTCAATTGAAAAAATACATTTTGTATTTGATTTCTGTGTATTGATCCTTACATCCACAAACTAGAACTTATGTAACAACTTACATTTATCAGGGTAACAAACTGTCTCACTGCGTCTGATTTATTTAATGTAGTTGCTTAGGAATTAATTATTCAAAAAAGCACCATTATTTTCTACAAAGCTCAGTTGGTGAGTTGTTGACTCACTGTTCTAAACTGTGTTTGTGATACAAATGTTGATCACGTGTATCAATGAGCACATGTGAGGTGACCCTCCGTCTGCATTTACTGTCACCATACTGGCCTCTGCTGGAGCTTGCTGAGTTTGCATGTGCAGAAGAAAAAATTCCGTAAACTCAGTGAATGCTCTTCTTTATGGACTACAGTATCAATCAATCAAACGTTATTTGTAGGCCAATAGCATCTTTCAGACATGAACTTTGAACTGCACTAGATCAAAGTGCTTCACAGATGACTGACAAGCCAGAAATAAGACAGAACAAGTGTGGACCATGAAAACATAAAAAAACAAAACAATTCAGCAATTTAACAATGAGATAATTTGAGACTAATGCACGCAAGACAATAAAATTATAAAAATGTAATAAAATATAATCAAAAGCTATAATGACAGTAATAGTAGTAAAACTAAATTAATAAAATAATAAAATATAATACAATTTTGCAACTTAAATATGATAAAATGAGTGAATATAATAATAACCCTCGACTTTACTCGTTGTCTTGCTTTCCTCATTTCCGTTTCTCTTCTCGTGCACTGATTCCTTTAAGCTGAACAGCCAATCAAAATGATTTCTATCACTGACGAGCTCCGCCACCGATTCAACACACTGAATTGGCTGAAAAAACTCAGACACGGGCAGACTTTTGCCGACGGTGCGGGGCATACCGCAAAAACTAGGCCGACAGACGCTCACCGATGGCCCAAAATTGTCCGACCACGGACCGTAGGGCTTGGTGTGTCCATTAAGACTAATGGTTGGTCTCTGGGCAAATAATGAATGTGTAGTCTGCTGTGCTCTGTAATCAATGAGAACTTGGATGCGACAAGGTACCACAATGCACAGAAGGCAGTAGGTGACAGGTGGCAGTAGTTTTATAGATCTGACTAATCAATAATCAATCAATTGACAAAATGTAACTCAGGAATAACTGCTGCAGTAATCAGTACAAGGTTTGAAATGAAAGATAAGTGGAAGATAGCTTTACTGTATTCAGACAGATTAGAAGAGATTTGTAATGTGTTTGTCTCAAAACTTTAAGTACAGAGATGGAAGGACAGAAAATTAAATGTTTTACATACTGCAGTTAAAATTTATGACGTGGAATTTGTACAATACGTGTGGTGTTGTTGGCTCGTTCTCAATGCCTGCATTAGTTTAATGGTGAGATGGTGTAAATTTCCATTTAGGGATTTTATTTTTAAACCCAATACAAGATATGATATCTGGCGTTCATGTCGAGCATACTGCAGAGGAGTATTAAAGTTATGAGTCCTCTTAACATGCTTATACAAAATAGCTGCTAGTCATGTTTGACTGATGAATTTCATGGAAAACGTTTTCCCCAAAAAGGCCACGGAGCGTCTCGGAATGAAGCCTTCCGTTCCAATTCCTGTCCAGCTCTGAATGTGTAGTTTTTCATCGGCAGCATAGCAGACATAGCTGAGACAACTTATGTTTTATATGCACCATAAGACCCTGCCAAAAAAAGTCTCTAATCTCAGGTGCTGTAATTCTGTTAGCACTTGAGCTGCAGAGTTAGCATTCTTCAGCGCACCGCACTGTTGAGCTATGCTCTCTAGTAGTAGTTATCACTCTCAAAAATCCCAACAAAAATCTGAGGAATTTCTCCAGGGGGCTCTGTGTATTTGTGTGTGTGGATGTGTGTGTGCTCGGTCGACCCCTGACCCAACCCTGCTGTGCCCCAGCCTCCTCTTTCCTGTGTAGCTAAAGCTTTGACTCACAGTTGTTGTACTTGAGGAAAAAAGATAAAACAATAAAGTAGAAATCTTTACTTTAATCAGGCTGTTCTCATAACACCATTCGCAGCTCTATACCTACGAAAAGTAAATGCACTGTAATTTGTATATATCCCACAAAATCAATTTGTAAATTAATTTTGAACATGTAAGTATAAAGAGTAACAATTGTCAACGTTAATTCATTTGTTACGTAACTTCTGTACTTATGTGGCGTCAGCGACGTAACTTAAACTTGATCTTTTCCTAAACCTAACTAAGTAGATTTGTTGTCTAAACCTAACTAAGTTGTTTCCTGTAAAGATCAAAGTTTATTTTGAAGGACAAAAATATGGAATAAAATTGAAAGATATCATACTAATTGTTGTATTACAATATGTTGCTTTAATATATGATGTGAGTGTTTTTTATTTTTCAGGAAAGAGCTGAAAAACACCCCTGACTCTTTGGTGAGATAGTTATTTTATGGTTGTTAGAAGAATTTTCCCAAAATAACAAATGAAATCTTAACTGAAGGTAGATCACTCTGCGAGTGTCTCAACTGCTCTTCTTTTTAAGCTAGTTTAAAGTGGTAGATTTAATGTCTAAATACTCCCAAAACAGCTTGCAGCATTTTAGCAAATTTACATCTTATTAAAAAAAAAACAATTGAAAAATTCTGCCAATAGGAAGAGATAACTTCAACATATCAATGGAAATCAAATTGTATCAAGAACACCTTTGACTCATGCGACATTATCATGATTCACTTCCAGTCATCTGGCTATTTTTCTGTCCTTGAAATAGGTAAAACTGCAATTGGGGAGAAGATTTTTGGACTAAATGCTGGCTTTTATTTTTTTGCTTTAGTACCAGGTAGCCAAAATGGCTCGGCCCAATGGTGGCTTGGCTGCTGGTCACATACATATAACGACACACATGGATCAGTCTTGTACCACCAACATGGTGCAGTACCATGTACTTGGGCCGATTCCAACGGCCAACTCCGGCCCAAACTGGCCCAAGTGATGTTAACTAAAGGCCGAGTCCGAACCCCCAACAGCTTCCCAAATCTGGCAGCCAGATATGGACCAGAGCCCACTCACATTTGGACCTCAGGTGCCAGAATACAGCCGAGTGCGCCAACATTCAGCCAAAATTGGTCTGATTTGTTTAGCAACAGGAGGTTTGTCTACTTAATAATGTGCCAGTATGCTTTAAATGAAGTGTTTGTCAGATTGTTGAACAGCGTCTGAAAGAAAACCCCTGACGAATCTGACAAGCATGCCTAGATCTCACAGCAATTGGTCAGGTGTGCAGAAAAAGTACATACACAAAAAGTAATAAAGTGTCTTTCAGATGATTTACAGCTACAGATACAAAAGGTGAACAAAAATATTATGAACTTATGTACGATATCAAGTTGAATACAGTCATCCCATAATCCTTATCATAATGTGCAGTTTTTGATTAGCAAGTTGTTGATGTGTTTTTGTGTTTTGACTCTGTGGTCATTTTTGAGGCTTTAGTCTGGTGTTGTACGAGATTTAATTACACTGGGTTTTGTATTATGTAAAGGGACAACCTGGTCTCACGGGAAGGCATATAAGTAGCACAATATTACATTCTGTGTGTCATGCGGATGCATTTAAGCCTTTGGGCATGTAATTTGTACGCCACTTTTCATGTGTCATTTGTACACCACGCGACAAATATATGGTTACGGTCGCAGTTAGGTTTAGGCAACAAAAACACCTAGTTAGGTTTAGAAAAAATGTCATGGTTGGGCTTAAAATACGAACGTAAAATAGGTACAGAAAAAAACGTACCATAAATACAGAAAACTTGTCATAAACATCACTGAAAAACATGTGACAAGCCTAACTTGTAAAACAAAACACCAGTCTTGAACACTGGTCTCCTGGTTTAAAGTCATTTTTGTTGGACCCATCCACCTAAGCCACCCGCCCGCCATAAGCGGTCTTTCTTGCTTTTTACTCTAGGTCACATGGCATATTTACAAGGATGCATTTATTTGAACTCAGTACAGACTATGTGGTGTACAAATGACGTCAACAGCAAGAAAGGCGTTTGTATTGCACGCTAAATGCCTTGTGCATTATTGTGACATTCATACGCTTTTTCGTTTGAACGGGCTGAAAGGGAAAATACCTTGAACACCTCACAATATCAATACCAAGATGACACTAGATTAACTAGCAGTTTTTTTGTTTTTTTTACACTTTAAATCGCACAGATGTGTGTATCCTGCTCGTTCTGCTTCCTGACTTTCGTTAGCACAGCAGCCAGTTTTTTTTTAATCCAAGTTCATTTGAAAAGAACCCACCTACTGTCTGCTGGGTGAAGAATGTGAAGTCAAAGAGAGGTCCTGATGATGTTTTGGCTGCAGACTATCCAACTTACTGCACATCAATCCTGCGGGCGGCTCTGCTGAGTTTTGACTGGACAGCAGACCCCAGACTCACCCCGGTGGGAATGCTGAGGGTCTGGCCGGCCCTGACATCCAGGTTACCACATGCTGCTCCGAGGCCTGGAAGCTGTAATTATGGAGAGGCAGAGAGAGAGACACACACATATACAGACACACACAGAAACTGACATAAATGCACAGAGACAAATGTGTAAACAGAGACACACACTCATGTATAAGTCAGGCATTTAGAGGCAGAAATACACACAATCAGACTCATGCAGGCAAACGACTCACCAAAAATATACATTTTGCACTGACATGAACTATCTGCATAGAGAAGATACACACATGCACAGATAAACAAACATGCAGGGACACACACATATACTTAGACCAAGAGGAGACACACTCCTAGGTAGTCTACACACACACACACATGCCGAGGAGCTGCCAGCGCCGTCATAAATCCGCCAGCTCAATTAATCAA
>CAKALG010042313.1:0-19458 GCA_916700815.1 Helicolenus hilgendorfi
GTGCGTGCGTGCGTGTGTGTGTGTGTGTGTGTGTGTGTGTGTGTGTGTGTGTGTGTGTGTCAGGCGAGACGTGGAGCAGGGAAGGATGGTATCACTTTCAGTTTCTGGGTGTGGTCTGTTGAGCCACTCTTGTAGCATGATGTGCCATGTTGACAGGTGGATGTGTTCTAAAAATAAAAACTTATCCAACAACTATTGAAACTACATTTTCCTAATCCTAATCTGAATGAGTGGATGTACATTAGAACATTAATACAAATTTAAGTGTTCTTACATTTCCAGTAGTGACATCATCATGGTTTGTGTTCCGAACACAATGGCACAAAGTGTTAACCTGAAAACTACTTCCATAGCAGCATAGTTTTCATTCCAGGTGTGTGGATTTTCCCAGCATTACATTCACACCTGACATTTCAGCAGTTGTACTGGCTGAGAGACATTGTCTCAGGCTTCCTGTCGATGGTAGTCATGGTATCGGTGGTATTCAGGCATGCATGGAGAAGTAGAGGAACCGGTTGGTCCTGAGAGTGTTTATCATATGGAGAGGACAGGTTAGGGTAGCATAAACTAGGAGCCTCAGGAAAAGCATACTGAAACCTCAGGACAGCAACATTTTGTAAGAGAAAATGGATTTTAAAAATGGGTATCTTTGTAATACAATGGCTGAAATCAAGCAAATAAAAAAAATCCCATAAAAGAGTTTCTTAATCTAGGACTGATGTGTTGTTACTATATACTTTAGTATTAGGGCTGTCAATCGCTTAGAATATTTAATCGCAATTAATCGCATGATTGTTTGTACTTAATAGTGATTAATCACAAATTAATCACAACTTTTTTATCTGTTCAAAATGTACCTTAAAGGAAGATTTGTCAAGTACTCTTATCAACATGGGCAAATATGCTGCTTTATGGAAATGTATGAATATATTTATTATTGGAAATCAATTAACGACACAAAACAATGGCAGATATTGATCCATAAACCCTCACAGGTACTGCATTTAGCATAAAAATATGCTTAAATCATAACATGGCAAACTGCAGCCCAACAGGCAACAACAGCTGTCAGTGTGTCAGTGTGCTGACTTGACTATGACTTGCCTCAAACTGCATGTGATTATCATAAAGTGGGCATGTCTGTAAAGGGGAGACTCGTGGGTACCCAGAGAATCCATTTACATTCACTGATCTGGAGGTCAGAAGTCAAGGGACCCCTTTGAAAATGGACATGCCAGTTTTTCCTTGCCACAATTTTGCACAAGTCTGGAGCGTTATTTAGCCTCTTTTGTGACAAACTAGAAAGACATGATTGGTACCAATGGATTCTTTTGTTTTTTAGTTTGATATGATGCCAGCATCGTCACTCTAGCTTTAAAACTGAGCCCGCTACTACCTAAAAATTGCAATTTGCGTTAATGCGTTAAAGAAATTAGTGGCGTTAAAACTAATTAAGGCGTTATTATCGCGTTAACTTTGGCAGCCCAATTTAGTATATAATAAATGAGAAAAAATAGATAATAAAAAATCTGTAGTAAAATTGAAGAATACATGCCACTGAAGTCCATAAAATACGTCTTATCTGATATATTATGATAAAGTTTATTATTATTAATGGCTAGTAATGTATTAAAAGTCATCTGCAACTGCAGATTTTTCCTTTTTTGCTCTAATGAGGTACATGTGGTAAAAATGTATGTAAGAACAGTAAAAATGTTTACAATGTTAATTATCTTTACAAGACACAGTGTGAAGTCATTAAAGTGGTATTACATAGTTATTTATCACATGACCGATAGAGCGGTCCTCTAATGATTTAGTATTGCACTTTCATGAAGTTGAGGGACTTGTGAGAGGTAGTTGAAAATAAGAGTAGTCAAAATTGAAGCAGCTGAAGCCCAAGGCATGCTGACATTTATCTTTAGTATGACTCAAGCTCCAAAAACACTGGATCCAAAAACAATGGATAAACATCCCATAATGCAACTAGATAGTTCGACCCTTTTCATTAGCATCTCCATACCTGCTCCACCCCCTTGCATGCCCCAATTTGTAGTCTAACACAGGCTGTCTGTTATAAATGTGTTGTCTTCAGGGTTCTATTCTGAGACTTGACAAAGCTCCTCCAGAGCTACAGAAGACAGATACCACTGTTTTCACAGGCTGATGACTACCCCCTTCGCTACTATTCATTTGTGAAATTGGTAGTGTCCCTTTTTAAGTTTTAATTCATTCCACACATTTATTTTATTTAAGATTGTTTTTAGGGCTTTTATTATTCAACACAAAATTTGACCAAAGCTGAGCTTCAAACTCATCTACAGTAATCATCTACAGTAACATGTTCACTGTCAAACTCATATCTACAGTAATCATCTACAGTAACATGTTCACTGTCAAACTCATATCTACAGTAATCATCTACAGTAACATGTTCACTGTCAAACTCATATCTACAGTAATCATCTACAGTAACATGTTCACTGTCAAACTCATATCTACAGTAATCATCTACAGTAACATGTTCACTGTCAAACTCCTATGAATTCTTAAACAAATAAATGTTTGACCTTGTCTCTTGCTTCAGGTGACCAATGTGTCTGGTAACCCAGAATTTCTGGTGAATGACTCTAATCCCAAAGTGAGGGGGTCCAGAGACTATCTGGACAAGCTGGACCACCACAAGCCTCTTTACCTGCCAGGGTAAGCTATGCATCATACAGCACACCGTGCAAGGGCCTGCCATTTTCTCTCAGCTTGAAATGAGCCCGATGAGTTTACGGTCTTTGATAGCTCAGTCTGATGGCAATGATCTGAAGCTTGTCTAAAGTAGGCTAACCTGAACTGATATGAAGGTGATGACTTTGAAATAAAAGGTACCCGACAAGGCGGCTGCACAAATGTATAAATCTTTCATTTTCTTTGCAGAGACTCAGAAATCAGCAGCTCTGTGGGAGGCCTGCAGCCCAGACTGAATACCTATGACACTGTGGAGTCTGGAGATGACCTGGAGGGAGAGGACTACTATGTGTGAGTGGATATGGAGGGATCTGATCACCAATTATGATTATGAAAAAGCTGCATTAAGCTTCTTCTTTGTTATGATGAATGACTGTTTTTGACTGGGATTGGTGTGCATTTCTTCACCATACATCCATCTTGTGTGTGCACTACCCAACTGTATCTAATAGAGGGTATTACTAGTAATGGCTAGTTACCACATAATGAACTGACCAAATGTCATTCTGTCCTTATCTGCAGTTTGTTTCCTTCCATTGTGGATGAGCAAGAGCGTCTGAGCTACAAACGGGAATTTGACCGGGAACACCAGGAGTACAAGACCATGCAGGCTGAGCTCGACAGCATAAACCAAGACCTGGCTGACCTGGACAGAGATCTGTATCGACACCCTCAGGGCAGTCCACAGTACCTGGTGAGTGTGGCAGAGCCACTGAGTTTTGGCTCTTTGAAGTGAGGATGAACAGCCCACACCAATGCGTTCTCATCCCAGCTCGACATATAGGCTACTGACACTTTGTCAGACCCCTCGACGTCACTTTTTGGTCGCAGTAAACACGAGCTTTAATGTTGTGAATTTAACAAAAACACTGCTTAGGTGCAGCCTACAAATCCACTATAGTTAGATTCAGGAAAAAAACAACATGGTTGGGCTTAAAGGGACTGTTTGTAACTTCTTACACGTATAAATCATTGCTGGTCGGTGTCCCATGTGTCTACGCTGTTCAGACAAGACTCCAACACAAACTCCAGTGAAGCACCAAAACCTCTTGGTTGTATCTAGTGAAGCCCGTCTGTTAAACAGTGTTGGCCGCGGTCGGAGGACGCGGGGGAGACCGTAGCTTTGGTCTCCAGGACCGGAGTCTCTGCTGTACTCTGCTCCTCTGCCTGCCTGCTTGCCTTCACTCACTCACACACAGGTGTCGCTGTTAACAAGCAATTTCTGATTCTTACAAACAGTCCCTTTAAAACTACTCCGTATTACAGTGAAAAAGACACTGATCGTTGTGAACACGGGACATGAACGAACAGCTGATTGTAATATGAAAGTGAAATTTAACGCACGGGACACAAGCAGCGGCCTCCTGGATGATGTCTTGTGTTTGTTGGACCCATCCACCTCCCCTTCCACACGCCCTGTGTGTCTCTTTCGCTCTTTAAACTATGACAGCACGGCACTTTCCCTGAATGTTTAATATTGACGCCGATGGGTTTACATTATAGGTAATGGAAAGCCTGGTGCATCTCATACCAATGCTTAAGGTCGCCTTGTGTATTGATATACAGTATTTGGTGATGCCCTGGGAAAGAGAACGGTCTTAATAGGCAGAAGGTGTCACAGGAGATTTATTTGACTGATATGCATTGTCATTTATACTTATTGAATTCAGGTTTCCCCTAATGTTACTAGAAATACAAAAACAGTAAAGGAAAAGTATGCCGTTGCTAAATCCAAACATCTCTGATTGTGGGGGTAATTAGAATTGTTGTACTAAAAACTGGTGTAAAAGGCTGAGATACCTTAGCATGAATCAGATTTGTGTGTGAGTCTGGGAAGGTGCTTCTGAGTAGTCATTGACTAGTATCTTTCTAATCTCAGGATGTCATGGACAAATACAACAGACTGAAGAATCTCAAGAAGGTAAGGCATATGCAGTGATTTCCAGCAGTGTTGATACAGTCCTCTGAAAACAGAGAAGAGGCTTTGTGAATAAAATCTAATTGTTTGAATTCTGTTCTATCATTTGCAGTCCCCAGACTACCAGATTAAGAAGAAGAGGAGTAAATATCTCAGGTCCAAACTGTCACACATCAAAAGCAAGATCAGCGAATACGACCGCCGGCCATGAACCTCCACCTCTGACCCCCTCATGACCCCACTGTGTTTGAGTTTATCACAAACATACATGGGATTACTATAGTGAAAACCAGTTGTCTGTATCAAGCCAATCAACTGTGATTTTTTTTTTTTCCCCAGAGAAGGGGTGAAGGAAGTGATTTTTTTACCATTGTCTTTGATCAATTATTCAATCTCTTGAGTTTCATGAAGTATGGACTATTTAGGTGTATAAAATGTATTTTATTGTATCTCCTGAAGATAGAAAGTCAGAGAATGTATATGAGATGTTTTTGTTTGTGATTTTATGTAGCAGTTATTGTGCTTCTTTTAAAGCCTTTTTAAAAGCATGTTTGACAGTTTAATGTACGATGAAGGTAAAGCTAAGATGAGATATGAATTTGATTGGCATCATTGAGTCACTCCCTTCCCTTGTAAATAATCTTTATTATAGTCTTGAGAAACCATTTTAAATTGTTCTTTTGTAAGTTTTGATATACTTCTGTTCTTATTATAGGCCTTTGTTGTGGTGGATAGTAAAAGGAAAAGTCCAAGTGTAACTAAATGATTAATAATGTCTCGGTTCCCTTTAAGGTGTTGCCATAAATCATTTGTCCAACAAATGTCTTTTAATATAATGAATTTCATTTCTCATTCCCACGTTACTCAAAAGCAAATGAACAAATCCTCTCACCCAGTTTTTATTCCGCAGATTTTCCATTCACGGACATACTGTTTGTTCTACTGTTTCTCTAAACGGATGATGTGCTTTGGTGTGCAATCACAATGTTATACCCGCAGATATAACAGGAATGTATAAGCTTTCAATAAACACAAGCTAATTCTTAATAAGCTCGTCGTGTTACTGTGTTTGAAATAACAAATAAAATAACTTCATGAAAATCATGTCTGTCATGGTAATTGAGCTCTTATTATAGTTGAGGTAGACGTGTAATCAATAACCATATGATATACCGTATGTCTATGATATGATCAGTAACAGCTGAATGAGCGGATGCTTTCACTGGAGAGCATGTTTCTTGCCGGAAGAAAACTCCGTTGCACCATCTGTTGTCGCTGTAAACCGGTATTGTCTCCAGGAAGAGCGGTAGAACGGTAACGTTACAGCTGATTCTGTTAAACTAACGTCATCGTAGTGAGCTGGTGAGTTGAATCCCACACCATAACGTGGTGTTATTAACTGGAGGAGATGGATCATAACGTGTTCATGATAACAGCCTGAATGGGTTGTGTGTTTAGACACATGGTGTCAAACTCTGTTCAGTTCACTAGGAACCCAGTACCGCATCGATCACCCTCTGCTCTGTGTAACACAGTCTTTTAAGAGTCATCAGTGTCTTCTGATAACTTTATAATAACGACCTGCACATAATGCTATCGATCAACTGTAAGATCAGATAATAACTGGGCTTAATCTGACACGTTATTGGTTATTGTTTCTGGTGACGTTAGAATCTCCGATAACGTGTTCTGTGTTTGATGCAGGGTCATGCCAAACTCCAGACTTGTTCACGTTATTTAACTGCCAATGTGTAGTAACACTGTCTATTAGGATTACTGTCTTCTGATTATGGCTGTATTCAACATACACATATTTCACAAACCAGTTTTAGATGTCATGTTTTATTAAAATCAGAGTCACAACTCACTCCTTGCACTTCTCTGGTCCTGAATGGAGTTTGACACCCTGTGCAGCAGTAGTCTTGTGTGAAGCTGCATTTTCCCACTTCTTTAGCTTTTAGCGTTAATTGGATTTCTGTCTTGCAGACACAATGGATGAAGAACCAGAGAGAGCCAAGCGCTGGGAAGGGGGCTATGAGAGGACATGGTAAGACCCTTCAACTATGGATATTTTGATTTGATCAATTTGAGATATGTGTTGTCCTATAGATAGATAGCTAGCCTTTATCTAATCAGGTGAAACCAGATGAAAGCAAAGCTCATTTTCACAGTGGTGTCCTGTGTGCAGATTCACAAGGTAATCAAAAATCAACATTCTTATACAAACAGAAATACAACACAAACACAAGACAAAAAAACAAAAGAGTAAAACAAGCACATCCCACAGGGACAAAGCAGACACGTTGAGTAAAATAGGGGCATTCATTATATTAAACATAATTCAATGGAAGCTTCAAATGTTCTAGGGTTAAAATGTGTCTAACTTAAAGGAGTCCTGAAGATTATTCCACCTATGAGGAGCATAACAGGAGAATGCAGTTCCGTATTCATATATGGGGTATCCAAGTTAATGCATTCTTGTGAACGAGTATGGTATCCCATATCTCTGAGTCTTAAAAGCGATGATAGATAAAATGGTAGTTTATTAAGGATGGCTTTGTAAATACAAAAGAGACAGTGTTGTTCCCTTCGAGTGTGAGGTGATGGCCATCCTTCCATCTCATAGAGGATCCAATAATGGGTTTAACTTTAAGAGAACTGCGTGAAAGGGCTTGAGGGTATGGGCAGCAGCATGCATGTAAATTACATTTGCATAGTCGAGCACTGATTCAAATGTTGCCTGTACAATCTGCAACCTACTGCTAAAAGTGAGGCACTGCTTATTTAAAAAAAGAAAAGAAAAGTGATTTAAATTGACTGAAAGCTTCTAAGCCAGTTCTTAAACATAGGTTTTAGGAGATACTTTTTCATATAACAGATACCCAGGGACTTTTAACATGGGACTTTCTTATTTGAGCTCCAGTTATTGTACTGATTGTGAAACTTGAAGAGGAAAAAGAAGAGGATGCAATTAGTCGTATCTGGATTTAGTAAAGCTTAATTGTCCCATATTATAAAAAAGTGAGATTTTCATGTTTTTTTTATTATAAAGCAGGCTTAAGTCCTAAATAAATAATGTGAAAGTATCGAAACACTCAATCCACAGGGAAACACACACAGTCCGTATTCAGAAACTCTGCTTTTGAAACAAGCTGTCAGGATTTCTGCCCATTTGTGATGTCACAAATATACAATATTTAGACCCTTGACACAATTTTAAACGTAAACATTCTAAATGTGTCCCAGTTTATTCCTGTCGCAGTGTATGTGAATGTCATCAGCTGACAGGAAGTACACATGGACCCAAGCTGTTGCCTAGCAACGCAATTCCGTTGCAATTCCGTTGAAATGCACTAAAACAGAGCGTTTCAGACAGAGGGTAAATACAGGTATACTCAGGCAGACGGTATGAGGAAAATAAAGGTGTTTTTAACATTACAGCATGTAAACATGTTCTAGTAGAACCACAAAATACAAGTAGGAACCTGATGAGGTTGTGCATAATATGGGACCTTTAAGTTTAATCAAGGCCTTTGAATAGCCAGAAAAAATCAGACTTAAAATTAGACAAAGCTTTGTCAATAGAGGGCGCTGATGAGTAAATAACTGTGTTGTCAGCATAGTGATGAATAGAGCTGCTACTAACCAATGAGCCCTGGTCATTTCTATGCAATGTGAACAGGATAGGATGTCCAGTATGTCTCTATCCACGGCTCTCTATGGTGAAACATTATGGTATGTATGTATTCTCCTACAGGGAGGTGCTGAAGGAGGACGAATCTGGCTCACTAAAAGCCACAGTGGAAGAGATCCTGTTCCAGTCCAAAAGGAAAAGGTGCGTGTGTGCGCATGTGCGTACAGTTTATCTGACAAGTACAAAGAAACATGAACATGATTAATTTAATAATTACTTGTTATTCTTAAGACTCCATTCTATTTCTTAAGACACTTCTTAAGATTTGGATTTAGAATTTTTCCTCTCATGCGCTTCCTTCGAAGGAATGTCTTTACTACTATAGTGTCAGTGGAACGTTTTCCGCTTGCTGCTGCAACAAACCTCTGCTGCTTTGTTGACCTCACAGGGTGACAGAGAGCTATGGACAAGTGAGGCTTGGAATGGTGAGTGACTTCTGCATCCTCCCTACACAACATTGTGCTTCACTTATCAGCATGGTTCTAAACCCCCAAGGTCTCTAAGATATCATGTCAACATGGTGGCAAAATGCTACACCGCATTACTTTGATATATTTAGAAATACTAAAATAGCACAATGACACTTTTGGTCAAAATTGTGGGTATATATATATATATATATTGTTTCGATTGATTTGAGATCCTATCATCAGACAAAAAAATGGAAAGCCTAGAACTCTTTATCTCGTGTTTTACAATATACTGTAAGTGTTAATAAAAGTCATGAATGGCAGAGCAGCTTTCATAGACTCTTCTTGTGAATATGGCAAAAACAACCCAATTTGGAGGCACCAATATGATGTCAGGTTGCTGATTGGAATACCTAAATCAAATGAACTAACAGCTTCAGTTGTTCAGGGTTAAACTGGTCTTTTTGAACTGCAGTGCATTGGAAGGATTTTGGTATTGGAACATTGTACTAGAGACCACTTTGAACAAACTCAGCGTTAGCAAAACATTAAGTGCCATATTGGGATTAGTGTATTTTACTATTAGGAAAATCAAATACGATTTTTAGAATATGTCATTATCACAAACTTCAAGATGTGAAAGGATGTCATGTGCTCTAGATGCGTCACCTCCATGTGGTGGTTGACTGTTCAAGAAGTATGGAAGACCAGGACTTGAGACCAAACCGCCTCACCTCTACTCTAAAGGTAAATGATCTGTAGCAGACCCGTCACACTGTGCAGCAGCTGCCATACGGTATGATTAGCTGTAAAGCATCATCTCTTTTCTCCTTTCCTTTTCAGCTGATGGAAACTTTTATCGATGAGTTTTTTGACCAAAACCCCATCAGTCAGGTATGTTTATACCATCGTGAGTTCTGTGCATGTGTTATACACTGACCTGTATTGAGACCCTCCAGCTCTTGTTTGAACACGACACGCTCAGGTGACTTCATTGGAGAACATGTTCAATTAGTGTATGAAGATACAAATAGTGAGTGTAGGTCTGCACCATCATGTTGTAAGTACAGCGGAACCGAAGGGTTCTCAACCCTATCGCTCCGTTGGCAACTACTTTTGGCCAGGGGGGCATGCCGCATAACTTGTGATGGGAATTTGTCATTATTATACCCCCGTGTGTCCGTCTGTCCGTCCGCCTGTCCGTCCGTTCACGTGTCACGTGTTTTCAGGAGCAGAACTCCAAAACTATTTAACTTAGGAACTTCAGATTTGGTCTGATGGTTGACCTTGTGGTCTAGTTGTGTCTTTTGGAGGTTAGAAGTCCACGGTGCTCAACATTTTAGCAATTTTTCCAAAAGGGCAAAACCTTCTGCTCTACTTCAGCAGGGGTCAAGCAGTGAGCGGGGGTACGTGAGCCATGCTCACTTTTACCTTGTTTTAGACATTCAATTTGACCAACTGTTAAATGATCCATAGATGAATCTGTAGCAAAAAATAATCATTATCTGTTCCAGTATTATGATTGAATGATGTTGAACAGGTTCTTATGTTATTGTATCCACTCCCTGAATATTGTATTCCATATGGGGTAAAAGTAGATGATGGCTACCAAGTGGCAAATACTTCAACAGGGTAGGTAACAGCAGATTTAGATTCTAAAACCTGTGACCGTAAAGTCAGGCATTTGGGAGCATTTGTGGTCCTATATCTCCTTCATGAATGAGTCATTGAAGGAAAACTATAGATCAGCAACACAACAAATGTTGGAGCCCATTTGTTATAGCACCACAGCACTGCTGCTGTCAATCCCCAATCAGAAACACTAACCTCTTCTTATATAATTATAGAATATCTGTTAACAAGTTTTAAATACTATTACAGTGGCTGACCTAACAACATGTGTTGTGTGTTTTCAGCTGGGCATTATCACCACGAAGAATAAAAGAGCTGAGAAGCTGACTGACCTGGCAGGTGAGGATCACATAAACTGCCAATGTGATGCTTAAAGGAATATAGTGAAAAGAATAGGGAAAATGTTTTTGCTTTATCTTGTTAAACCACACGGGCATGTTATCAGTATTAAAGTCCCATATTGTAAAAAGTGAGATTGTTATGTATTTTATATTATAAAGCAGGTTTAAGTGATATATAAATACTGTGAAAGTATCGAAGCGCTCAATATACAGAGAAATACACACAGCCCATAATCAGAAATTTTGCGTTTGAAACAAGCCGTCAGGATTTCTGTCCATTTGTGATGTCACAAATATACGATATTTAGACCATTACACGGTTTTAAACGTAAACATTCTAAATGTGTCTCAGTTTATTTCCTGGTTGCAGTGTATGTTAATGACATCAGCTGACAGGAAGTAATCATGGACCCAAACTGTTGCCAGGCAACGCAATTCTGTTGTAATTCCGTTGAAATGCACTAAAACGGAGCATTTCGGACAGAGGGTAAATACAGGTGTATTCAGGCAGACAGTATGAGGAAAATAAAGTTTTTTTTTTAACGTTACAGCATGTAAACATGTTCTAGTAGAAACACAACATACAAGTGTGAACCTGAAAATGAGCACGATATGGGACCTTTAAAATGTCTCATTTAAACCAGTAGTTATTGCAACAGAGAAACATTTTGTCGGTCATCTGTTCAAACTTTTCACTTGTGTCAACTCCAGCCTCCAGCCTCTGAAGTTACCCTGTGCAGCTTTAATGTACTGTGATGTGTTGTTTTGATTCATTACCAGGAAATCCAAAGAAGCACATTGTTGCTCTGAAGAAAGCAAAGGACACGGTGTGTGTAGGAGAGCCGTCCCTATACAACTCTCTCAACCTGGCCATACAGACCCTCAAGTAGGTTCTGCAGTCCTATTATTAGTCATATTTCTATTATTTTTTTATAGTCATCGTTGTTGCTGTGCATCTCTGTGGGTCTTTTTTCATTTCCCCATTTAGTACATTCTCAATTCCTTTCCTCGCCTCCTTGCCTTGCATCTTAGTCCATGGGAGACGCAAGCGGAGGAGGCGAGGAGAGAGGAGTCAAGGCAACAGGCATTTAACAATGAGACATCCTTTGCCTTGGAGTCGTTATTTTAATGACGTCAATTAAATATGACGTGGGGCACAGCCGCATCATCCGTCATACAGCTGTATTTTATGATCTCTCTCAGATGAATATAACAGTGTTCAACTTAATGATTGATAATTACTATCAATTCAATTCAAAATGTGGCATAATGTGAAGCACTACAAATGTTTGTATGGAAATTACTATACAAATAAAGAGTGACATATAGTATTTATATATGATTGAGTGATATATACAGTATTATATACACACATCACACTCCTGTCTATATATATATATATATGACAACATAAAATACAGCAAATTAGTGCTGATTGCAAGAGAATGCTACCACTCTGAAGAAGGCTCTGTCTATTGTGATGTGAGCCAATTAAACAAGTGAAATGTTAGTATTTTGTCCTCCTTGATTTTGAAATCTGGGATGTGCTACCCTATCACATTATTATGCAAAAGGATGTTTTTATTGATATAATAATTTGCCATCAGAAGCTGTTTGCACTTCAAACATTAAACATTATGTCACGATTATAGCAGTTGAATTGGATGTAGCCTACATTCAACGATAAAAACACAAGTAATCTCAAGGTGAGATGTCATGAAGGGATACGGTTAGAACAGTGCCTTAAAAGGCGCTACACAAATGGTGAAGGGCAGAAAGTTTGATCGTGCATTTCATCATCGAAAATAACTACAACTTATGGATACAAAAGGAACAGTTCAATTTGTAAAGTCCTGCTACGGTTTGAGATTATTCCAGCTGTGTGTCACGCCTGTTTTCTATGTTGCGGGTGCCGAAAAGACTTCCGCAAAGTAGGGATGCTCATTTTGAAAAATGTTCTTAACCGATAACCGATCCTCGTGAACCGATTATTAACCGTTAACCAACAAGATTTGTGTCTCGCGCCAGCTGCAGTGTATGAGCACAAAGAGACAACTGAGAACCCAGTTCACCGTCCGGGAGCGTTAACTTAGCAGCTACGATGCTGCGTGTTGTGTCGCCGACATGCAGCCACTTTCCCAGTAAAAGTCTCAACCGCACATTTAGTTTAGTTTAGCAGGTTGTCAGCTGTGTGTCTCCCCGGCGTAACGATACTCTGTCTGCCCGGATTAACAATAGCGATTGTCCGATAAACAGTGTGTGTGTTTGTACTACGTTAGCAGCTCTAGCATTTGCCGGAGGCTTCTTGCTCGCCGCCATCGCCACACATACAGTCTGTCAGCGCGACGTAACTTTAACGAGTGTGTGTGTTGGCGGTGAGTGTGAGGTTGTTGGTGGCGTTCTAGCTGTGAACGTAGGTGTAGCAGTGTGTGTACAGTTTATTTGTCGGTGAATAGATGCTACGAAACTACACTAAAGCGAGCCGGAGACCGTAGCCAATTTCCTGTATCCTGCAACTCCGGCCCGGCCTCTTAAGGTGGGCTGTTAAGGTGGACCAGCTTTTTCCTCCTTAAAGTGACGAACCGCTCAGCCTTTTAATTCATTATTAATATTTCTTTTAACCGTTTTAACCGATGGCCTTAATCGGTTAAAATGCTTAATGTGGGTTAACGGTTAAACGGTTAATTATGAACATCCCTACTGCAAAGGCTACACCAGTGTATCCTCACATATAGCTCCTTCGGCAAGCCTCCTTGCTGCTCAAGATTCTGGGTCACAAGCCAGAGGATCGAGGAGACGAGGACGCACAAAATCGAGAAATGAGTAGAGTCCCACGCAGAGCCTGGATCTGATCGAGGTTTTTTCCTCTTAAAGTGGAATTTTCCTTGCCTTTATCGCGCCAAAAGCTTCCTCATGGGGGAATGTTGGGTCTCTGGAAAAGAGTACGGTCTAGACCTGCTGTATATGAAAAGTGTTATGGGATAACTTCTGTTGTGATTTGGCACTAAATCAATCAAATTGACTTGACTTGTTTTAGATTGGTTTCTGTAATATCACTGAATGTCACTCAGCTGATATCTGTCTTTGTTTGAAGGCACATGCCTGGACATACGAGCAGGGAGATCCTGATAATCCTCAGCAGCCTCACCACATGTGACCCAGCCAACATCTCTGAGCTGATTAAGGTAAAGTCTCACCTTAAACCCTAAGGGGTGCACGGTCATAGTCTTGGTTGATATGCTTCTTCAGTAGTTAAGGTTACTGGATATCTGGCATTTATTTCAACTTAATATAAAATTGACCCCCCCCTCCCCTACACACACACATTTCCAGTCTCCCATGTCATGCTCTAATAAGAATCTTATACAATTACCATCAATATAACCGTGTTCCTCCTCTGTCAGACCCTGAAGTCTCTGAAGGTGAGGGTGTCTGTAATCGGCCTGTCAGCAGAGGTCAGGGTGTGCACGGTTCTGACCAGGGAGACGGGCGGCTCGTACCACGTTATCCTGGATGAGAGTCACTTCAAAGAGCTGCTGATGCTGCATGTCAAACCTCCTCCAGCCAGCTCCTCATCTGAATGCTCTTTAATACGTATGGGTCAGTATTCAGATGCTGTTTTCCATCTTTCTCCATCTTTGGTAAAGAATCAGTTCTCCTGGAGGCATAAAACACATCGGAAGAAAAGCCTAAAAGCTGTTGAATTAAGTTTTTATAAGCTGTCAAACTGAAAAACTGAGCTGTTAAGAAGACAAAGGTGAGGCATCATAAGGAAGAATGGGAAAACTGAGATCCTGACACTAATATCTATTTTATACTTCTGCGGAAAAGCTTGCACAGAGCCACAGAGACGCAACCATGGATGTATAAGGAGAACTGGAAACAGCGTTGTTAGCGTTTCAGCTCTAGGTTGCATATTGTGGCGCCGAATGTTTTGATGCGTCACGCTTTATCTCTATTCTGTTGCCATCACAGACATACAGCAGGACTGCGTCTTTAAAGGAGCAATATGTAGCACTGATGGCTAGCGTTTCAAATGGCTAACAGTAGCCCAAATTCAAAACATTGGAGCCGTGGCCCGTCCGCTCCTCCGGTGGGACTGAAATGTTCGCAATTTGAGGGTTACCTTCAACACGACTGTGTCCACTGGCCAGCAGCAGTCAGAATCACTTCACTGACTGTGTCTCAAATACTTGCTGCCTTGTTAAGCCAGCTGCACACGGACCACAGAGAGATGTGCTGAGGCTTTCTAGGTCGGGTAGAATCTAACGTTAACGTTATCTCTGTTGATCCAGTTTGTTAGCTTGCTTCCATGGCTGCTGAAAGCTGTGTTTGCATGCCAATTTTTTTCACAAGTGGCAACAGGGAGTTGAAATGGGCAGTGGACGGGATCACATAGAGATGTTCCGGACCGGAATGGAAATTTCAAAGGAGAACATACTGGCTGTAGCGTTATCGGAAAAGCCAATATTTCAATTTAGCATGTTTCCCTCAAAGCCCAGTTGATGATCTCCAAGTTGCTTACTTTTGGCCTTTGTAGGCATAAAGATATCACTGTGAGGACAAAGGGGTAGATTTGCCAATTGATTTTACACTCACTGTAGTTTATTTTGACTGTGTGTCCCACATACATGTACTGCTGCCCCAAGTACTCACTATTAAAAAGTACCATCGATTCAGGTTTGGAGCAAAGCACTTTAGAACACTAAGAACAGTCCCTGGTTCCATAAAATACATTGATTCTTGCTCCTCATCAATATTACGATTATTTATAACTATAAAAGCATCTACTGAATATTTGTCTCCTACTCACTTGTTTGCTCAGGTTTTCCTCAGCACATCATCGCCTCTCTGACCGACCATGATGCCAAGCCTTCGTTCAGCCAGTCGTAAGTTGAAAACAGTGCTTTTTATTTAAACCTCGTGGTCAGGACGGTGAGCAGCTACTGTGTACTAAAATGAATGTTCATTGTTGATCCTGCTGTGTGTGTTTCCCAGTCATCTGGACTGCAGCAGTGGTACCGGTCTGTCTCTGGGAGGATACTTCTGTCCGCAGTGCCACGCCAAATACACCGAGCTTCCCGTGGAGTGTAAAGTCTGTGGTATGTGTGATGGGAGATTCAAATAAACTACTGGAGTTCTTTCTGCTGCTTTTAAAAGTACTGCGTGTTCAAACTAATAGAAGTACCATAACTTTGACTGATGTGTTGTCTCCAAGGTTTGACTCTGGTGTCGGCACCCCATCTCGCCAGATCCTTCCACCACCTCTTCCCCCTCCAAGCCTTTACAGAGAGTCCTGTGGAGGACCTCGGAGACGACAGGTGGCTGTGATGCACTCACACACTCATGCAGTCCCACTCAGATGTACTGTGCTGCTGTGTATCTAAACCTGTTTTGATTTGGTTTCAGGTTCTGTCAAGCTTGTCAAGGGGAGCTGAAAGATAAAAGTGTAAGTACAGCAGCTGAATGTATGTCTGGATTTATAGAGGCCTTTCAGATGATGGAACATTTAAAGGGGCAGTCCCCAAAAAAAATTAAAGTTCAGTTTCACAGAAAGTATTATTCAGTTTGTAAAAAACAGTTGTAAAATACCTTCTGTAACCTTGAAGTAGCTTTGTCATGTCTGAGAAAATAACCCAGATGATGTACTGGTGTGTCAGTTATTCCCAACCAAAGGTATATGTACCCCAGTATGTACTTCTTCAGTTACCAAGGGGTACTGGGTGGTAGGATCATTTGAGATACTAGATAGAAATTAGTTTGATAAAAGAAATATACACAGTATATCCACATATTTATTTTAAAATAATCACACATAGGATTACAAACTAGTGTTATGATCTCTTTTTTGGCATTTTATGATAGCGACAGTAGAGGGATGACAGGAAGTGAGTGGAGAATGATGGAGAACAACAGGCAGGTCCCTGGGTGGATGTGAACCGTGGACGTTGCTGTTCACAGGTCTGTGCCTTAACGCCTCGGCCACCCGGATCTTTATCATATCTATTGTCACAATTACCCGTAATCTTCCAGCAACAAGAGGCCTGCATTACATTACATTACAGACTAGAGGTGTGGAGTTTATTAGACATTTACTAGGCAGGGGAGGTTTAATAAAGATACTGTAGGATCCAGTGTCTCTGGACCTCTCTTGGCCTCTGCTGCTTCAATTTGTACTATTCTTATTTTAAAGTCCCCAAACTACAGTGTGTAGAACTGCAGTTATAAATTGCTGGTTGGTTAAAAATAATCTTCATATTAAGTGTAAAAATGGTGTGCTTGCATTCATTTATTCTAACTTCAGTCCCTCTATCCATCTGTATCTGCTCTCTGTGTGTCTCTAGATATTTACCTGTCCAGCATGTTGCAGTGTGTTCTGTGTGGAGTGTGATATCTTCATCCATGACTCGCTACACTGCTGCCCCTGCTGTATTCACAGTCAGAGCGCCTCCTGAAGCTGAGAGGCCAACTGGAAGAGACTGAAATAAACTCAGTGGTCATGTGCCTTTATTGGCACATTCTATGCATCTCATCAGTGTTATCCACCTCTCATAGAATGGATGTGATGCACACAGGCTATGGATCATCCCAATGGTCATATTTCAGCGTTGTTGAAGATTGGCGCAAAATATTGGACAATTTCAGTTTATCCAAATAGTTTGAAGGTGCAGCACCTTCTCACTAAAGACTGTGTTGAGTTGGGCCAAAGCCTCTGCCTGCTCTGAGATCTACATCTTAGCCTCTGCCCTGTTTTCCTGCTGTTAAACAGCACACCACTTTATATATGTCAGAAATGGTTTGAGTGCATTGTTTATACACACTTTTGTACTACAGTTCTGTTTGTGACATGGCAGTTACAATAAAAGCTATTTAAGACATTTGTTGTGTAGTTTCATAGCAGGCCTTTATCCAATTACCCAGATGTTCCACTTTCAAATCCCAACTCTTGCATTTGCTAAGCTTGATCTGGGGTTTAGATGCAGGGCTGCAGTTACCATCAAGAACACTGGGGTTCTGTCTGCTATTTTTTCTCTGGGAATTTGGGCTTAGACTCCGCAGCTAGATTCCTCTCCTCGACTCCTCTCCTCGCGCCTTAGTCCTGCCCACAGGAGATGTGAGCAGAGGAGGTTGAGGAAGAGACACGAATGGATGTATTAACCCTTAACAATACAAAGTCAATTGGATTAAACAATTTCTGAATAATCCCACATCAGTTTGGAACTTTATACCCCATTACATATTCTCCAAATTAGGTGGCCTCACATTTATTTTAGTCTGCAATTATAAGATTTATAAGATCCCCCTCAAAATGTCAAATTTTCATCAACACATTTTACTTGCTTGGTCCCTCATTTATAAGCACAACTTCTCGCCTCACAAATACTTTATTTGGAACAATAGAAATATATAATATAAGAATAAACATTATTTTATGAGAAATGGTTCACAAATAATATTTTGGTGACACAGTTGTTTAATGATAACGTGCTTTGCTGAGCTAGACAGAATTTCTCACTAAATATAGTATATGTGTAACTCCAAAGGAGTACACTGTTGTCATGGATGCTGTCCCCTGTGGGGTCATTATGGTATTAAAAGGTACAACTGAACAGGGATTTGTACCACAGATTCCTAATCCAGCAGACACTCCCGTGGGCAGGATATGTTTTTTGTCTACCAAAAATAATAACAAAGGCATACATCATTTATTTCAGAGTGATATTGTTTGTGTGCATTATGTTGTCAATTACTGGAACAACCTTGTAAAAGACCTCAGGTGGAAGAACATCTGGACTCTACCCTTTAAGTATCTTTTGACAAACAAAATAAGAGAAGTATCCTTTAAAATCCTTCACAGATATTATCCAGCAAGTCATTATCTTGTTAAGTTTAAACAGGACATCAATGTAAACTGTTCATTCTGTGACATAGTCCCAGAAACTCTTCATTTATTCTGGCACTGTGATCATAGCAAAAGGCTGTGGAAGGACTGGAGTAGATTCATTATTGGTAATATTGACCCTGATTTTATTCTATGTCTAGAGAATGTTTGGTTTGGTTTCCATAAAGGTAACAGTAAAATCAAAGAACATTATATTATTAATATCATTATTCTCTTAGCTAAATTTCATATACATAAATCCAAATTTAGTAAATCTAAACCTTCATTTTTTTGTATATGAACATGAAACCAAGCAATACATTAAATTGATTCTCCTCCGAAATCAAAAAGGCTATTAGGACGGTAACTTTTGTCTTGTTCTTACAGATTTGCACATCTCTTTGTAGCTGAACATCTATGACCCACGGATGTATTAAGGAGGCTAGGTCACGCGTCACGACGGCAGCTTCAGTTACACTGCGCATGTGTTATACTCCATAGACCCCGACACCCATGTCTACCCAGCCTCCTTCCATAAACCTTGGTAGTGGCTAGAAGGGAGCCTGCAAACTGTGGAAACTCTCGCGAGATTGTTAAGGATAGGCGTTGATCTCGAATAGTTAAAGGTTAGATCGGATAGGTCGGCGGGCAGCGAGTCTCGAGAGAACAGATCAGTTTGCGGGCTCCCTTCTAGACACTACCTCATTTCCGTTCCTTCTCTAACACTTTCCCGCCAGCTGTGTTTATAACAGCTACCAGCTAACGGCACCGAACACAGCGGTCCGGTCTCCGGTCTCCTCACGATGCCCCGCATTCTGAACGCTATCGTGGCGGTGTGTCCT
>CAKALG010042317.1:0-10536 GCA_916700815.1 Helicolenus hilgendorfi
TAGGTCAGCGTCCTCGGCTCCTTGTCGCGCTCCTCCGACTCCTCCGAAGGCGAGTTACCTGATAGACGGAAGGAAATTGTATGAATAAAGATGTGGTTCCAGAAATACTTGATAATGTATCAGAGGCAAATATGATAACATACAAAAAACTAAAAAAGAATTCCTGTCTAAAGCTTTATGATAGTTATTCACATATATAAACTAGATAGATGGTGAAGTCAAATGCTCCTAGTAATGACATTAGGAAGTAAGGGAATGAAAAAAAAATCTGAACTGAGAACATTTTCTTATTCCTCTGTAGCAACATGGCAAAACTAAAAAGTAATGTGTTCCCTGTAGCTTCTCTACATCACAGGCAGAATATATGAGCAGCAGTATAAATATTTGGGCCACAGCTACAGAGAGCTCAGTGTTCCCTCTGGCAAAGAAGGTGAATGGGGAGGCCTGTACTGAACAATGACACCTTAACATTGTGTTAATGGGACTATTGCTGTTATAGGTTGTCATTGACCTTCATGATTATTTATTTACCTCCTCAAAAACATCAACTGAGAAAGATATATTATAAATTAGGGCTGTCAAATTCAACAAGATAATAATGCGTTAACGCAAATTCATTTTAACGGCACTAGTTTATGTAATGCATTAATGCAACTTGCAATTTTTAGGTTGTAGAGGGCTCAGTTTTATTATTATTAATAGTATTTTATCATTATCCATTGGTACCAACCATGTCATACTAGCTTGTCATGAAGGAGGCTAAATAACGCTCCAAACTTACACTACATTTTGGCGAGGAAAAACTGTCAAGGCCATTTTCAAAGGGGTCCCTTGACCTCTGACCTCAGGATATGTGAATGTAAATGGGTTCTATGGGTACCCACGAGTCTCCCCTTTACAGACATGCCCACTTTATGATATTCACATGCAGTTTGGGGCAAGTCATAGTCAAGTCAGCACACTGACACACTGACAGCTGCTGTTGGGCTGCAGTTTGCCATGTTATGATTTGAGCATATTTTTTATTCTAAATGCAGTACCTGTGAGGTTTTCTGGACAATATTTGTCATTGTTTTGTGTTGTTAATTAATTTCTAATAATAAATATATACATATATTTGCATAAAGCAAGCATATTTGCCCACTCCCATGTTGATAAGAGTGTTAAATACTTGACAAATCTCCCTTTAAGTTCCATTTTGAACAGGATTAATCGCGATTAACTTCGGACAATCATGTGATTAATCTAGATATATTATATAATATTTTAATCTATTGACATCGCTAGTATAGATCAGTAATATGAAACTTTTTGTTATATTTTTATTCAAACAAAGTCTCATGGTGCGTAGGAAAATGAAATCATGTGAAAGAAAAGGTTGACCTCCTGAACGCTATCAGCACTGACCTTATTAGAGACAATATACTTTGGTCAAAGACTTGTCAGGCACCTGATGTCACTTTTTATTACCCTTTCACAAAATGTTCGTTAAGTTTAACTTTTGTATAATGTAAATATGTGAATCAAATATTCCCCATAAAATGTTTTGTTTTGTCTCAGACAGAGTGTGTTACCTCCACTAGAGAGCAGCGAGAGAGGGAAACATCCTTAATGCAGAACTTTGACGCTATTTTTCTTTTTTAAAAGGGGAAATTTCTCAGATTACCATTTTGGGAGTCTGCTTGGCTGTGAGAAAAACACAGGCAATTTAAAAGCTCAAGCACCAATTAGGGAATAGGCTTGTTGTGCGAGCTCCCTTTGATGGAATACAACTCAGGTTTATGAGCCATGGGCGAGCACACAAGCTCAGGGACCAACACATATGCACAAGATGAAGGCAAAGAGAAGGCAATTTTTCAAAGTGTACAATATGAATAATTCCCATGCTTAAATATTTACTTTTTTTGTTTCACAACTCCTTTAAAAGTGATCTTTTGCACTTTTCTTTGTATGCAATGTAACAGAATGTGTGTTGTGTTGCTGTATTTCCTTTGTGTGCTTTGAGCTGTATGCTTTGTAAGAGGAGGATTCATCTAAATAAAGGTTTTTCTACTGATGTAAGTTGGGATAAACATACAAATCCTCCCACTGAATACCTCAAAACAAACTCCATTTCTCATACACCCACATTCACACTCCTACCTTTTTAACACCAAATCATTTCGCACATATTTTCTTGCACTTAAAGGGATAGTACAGATTTTTTTGAAGTGGGGTTGTATGAGCTAATTATCCATAGTCAGTTTATCGCCAACAGAAGATGGCGGTCAGCACATCCCCAGTTTGTAGAAACAGACATTACCGACACAGAGGCGAAGCAATGTACTGCTGTGGGCGGGGCCGGCAGCAAAACGTTTTTTAGCCACCTAAAAAAACAATATCAGTTTAAGTATATGCTATATTTAGAATTTCTTCGCCGCTTTATCTTGCCGTCTGACAGCCCTTTCCGACGGGGAATTGAAGCTGAAACTAACCAATCAAACAGCGATAGACCAGCAACTCTCGTGTTCTGCGAGGTAAAATTACTGTTTTTGTCAATGGAGTCTGGTGGCTTTGAAGAGAGTAGCTGGAAATAACGGCTTCAGTTCCCCGTCAGCAAGCTAAATAGAAATAGAAAATATTCTAAATATAGCGTACAATTAAATTTATACTGTGTTTTTTAGTGAGGTATGGATAAGTACATCATAATCCCACTTCAAAAAGTCCAAACTGTCCCTTTAAGAATTTAAACATATCTAACTTTGATGATGGCAATACAACTAAGCAAACAAATACAAAAGTCAGAAAGACAGCATCAGAATATCTCCATGGATTGTCATAATAATTGTATTTGGAAGTGAACACACAGTTGTGTATGGGTGAGTCTGTCACTTGCCATTAAAAAGAGATTAAGAATCTAAGTGCTACAATAACAATATGTTTGCTTTTGCGAGCACCTTTTAGTAATTAACGCCTCGTTGATTATACCTCATCTCCCACACATCTCTGAAACACTCACACACTTCATTTTGTCTGACACCTATTTGAGTTTCACAGGTTTTCCAAGTAACGTCATGACTAACGAGCTGAGTGGAGGGTGATAAAGTTTCAGACTCGTCAAGAAAAAGAAACACTCAAGAAAGTATAGTACAACTCTTCAGACATCCTAAATAATTAGGGTGAATAAAGCTGCTTGGGGCTCAGCTGACTGAACATACTGCCGTTATTATGACCTTAAAAAGGTTTATTTTACAAGGTTAATAAGATATTTCATGAGCGTCAGGAGGTAGTAAGAAAATAATCTTTCTTCTGTGTGTTAACCCACCATCAAAATACAAAGTAAAAGCGCCTGAAGCCACTATGTGCAGATCTTTCATGTGACTATCTTTATTATCTATCTGTTTTAATATCTTTAAAATTGTTGCGATGGCGAAGTTTTTTAAAGAAGAATTTGAAAAAGTATTTTATTAAAGCTTGTGCATGTGCTTCAAATGATATCAGCCGATTGAATGGGCGTTATCAGCCTCATAGATATCGGTTAGAAGGGGCCTGCTACACCTACTAGTAGGTTCAGAAGGCCGTTATCGTCTGTTCACATGGTTGATCACCGATACGAATACAAGAAGACAACACCGACCCCTGGTGGCCGTAGTAATTATAACGAAAGCAAAGTCCGGTGACGTAGTATAGAGCGACAAAGTCAAACACACATAGCATTTCACCCAGGAAACTATTGTTTTTGTCCTGTGTGAAACCAGGTCAACGTTGACGTACTTTAACGTAGTTTTGTTACGCATTTAACTAACGCCATGTATGTAAGTTACCTGACAAACGTTGGCTACTTATTTTGTTGTTAACAGTAAAATTAAAGTTTAATAAACAATCAATCCACCATCTATAAATGATGGTTATTGTAAAGCGTTACCGGAAATTCAAATAAATACATAAATACATAGGAGCAGGGGAAGCACATAACAACCCCACAATCAAATGACAAATGATATCCAACCTGGTGAATGTAACAGTCAGATGTACTGAATGGAAGTCTCCTTAGATAACACCATTGCCTCCAGATCCAGTAATGGACTGGAAACTAAATAAATAGATGTGTATAGTGTATATCTGAATAGAACATTCTAGGTCTAATAACATTGGTCATTTGTAATTCCTCTGCGTGTGCATCTTGTTCATGTCCTTGACAGTGTTAGCATGCAGCTTCGAGGCCTTTGTGATTGGGTCACTGAGACAAATCGACAGATAAGCCCTTACCAATCACAGGAATGTGTAGGTAAATGAGGTCGGACGGAGGGGCGAGTCACATCGGGGGCAAAATCAAAGTCGTTCACACATCTTGACCTCTGGGCGGCATTGGCGTGTGCGTGTGCGAGCATAAGATGTCTAAGTAGAGGCCTTCTGCAGGCCGTGACTCTGCCTGACGAATCAAAGGCAATAAAGTAGAAGATTAGGCCTGTGCTTGTACTGTATCATGTGTAAGTGGGTGGGTAGAAATCAATGAGAAACAGTCAACACCTAGCTGTGTGATTGTATAAGTGTAAGGATGCATGTGCACAAAACATCTGCATTCACAGACGTATTCATCCGCACGTGGCCAAGGATGTCAATGTCCTTGCACTCCTGACCGGCCAAACTTTAATCTATCCCTGTCAAACTGGCCCACTTCCCACTAATCAGGCTCTCATCATTCTATCTTCACTTGCCACCTCCTGGCAGATGGAAATTAAATGTGGCAGTTATATTAGGACAGCTGGGTGCCTTTTAGGGCAAAGAAGATTGGCAATGATTAGCTCAGTTTAGTTTTGGTTTAGTTCAGTGTCAGCTGGGACCGCGGGGGGGATATTAAAATGGACGAGCAGCCCGGCCTGAAGACGAGTGATGGCCAAACATACACGGTATATTATCACACTATACCGCCTGCACTTTACTCCAGATTTACAACTTAGGGGGTAAACATATTAAGGATGCACCGACACCAATACTGGTTTGGTTATCAGTGACAATGGGTCCGATCTATTTGATTAAATCCTATTTTTATATACTAGTTTTGACCAATTTGTGGCTGCATTAACAAGGTTTACACTTGAATTGTAACTCCTGTTAATTCTGAAGATCTCTCTCTGGAAGTGGCGTTAAAAAGAAGTTATGTGATAAATAAATCAACATTGACTTCTGGCTACCGGTCTCCTGGGTGAAAGCCCAGTGTTTTTTTGACCCACACATTCACCCCGACCTCCTCCCTACGCAGCGTCTGTCGCTCTTTATACTTCCTGGTTAATGATTACGTGAATTAAATACGCATTGATTTCGTTGGACATATACGAATCACAGTGCATTGCTCTGGCTCTACCTATCTGGCGTGGAGAGGAGGTCGTGTTGCTCTGGATCTATCTGTTTGGCGACGCCGGGAAGCTACTTGACATCCTCCTGGATCCACCTTCTCACATTATGTTCACATTATATGTATTATTTTTGGTCATACAGATTGTCTATGTTGCATTTTAATTATGATTTTACTCTGTACACACGGCATCTATTGCACGTCTGTCCATCCTGGAAGGGGGATCCCTCCTCTCTTGCTCTTCCTGAGGTTTCTTCCAAGTGTTTTTTTGGTTAAGTTTTTCCTTATCCGATGAGAGGGTCGTACTGTAAAGGACACAGGGTGTCGTATCCTGTACAGATTGTAAAGTGATTGTGATTTTGGGCTGTACAAATTGACTTGACTTGACAATACTTTTTGTAGGTATAACAGCCTGACCTTATCCACAATCCTATAAAGTACCCATATATAAAACGACTATGTGTATCAAGTTAACCGGAGAAAGGGAACCCCTGGCGTTTAAATGCACATGTTGTACATGAAAGTACAAAGCTGGATGTGATGCGTTCAAGGACACGCTTGCACGATGGTGGTGGTTAATATGGTTTCCGGTGTATGGATGTCTCTCCGTTCCATCTACTCGTCTTCCCTAGGTGGTATGTTGCTGCGAGGTAACAATGTTATTCTCTTTAATACTTGCGCTGTATTTTTCTGTCACACAAAACAAGAGAGCACCATCTTCTTCTTTGAACTTCGCTTAACGTCGTTCTCCTTTTGTCGTTCTCCGCCTTTCTTTGTCTCTTTTTACAGCAACTCCTCTCTCTGATTCCTCTCTCTCTTACCCAGTAAAAAGCACAATCGCACCTATTTTCACAATGCAAATACGTGTGTGGTAGGTGTTAGGGAGGAAAAGCTGTAATATAATATTCCTTCTCTGTATCTCCCTTACTAAAAACAAGAAAACCAATCTCCCCCTCTCTCTCCCACATTTCTTGACACCTTCTCTGCTTTTGCATTCTCACTATAACTCCCTTTTACTCGCTTTCTCATTTCCCCCTTTTTTTTTCTTCTGTCAGCCTTTGGCTCTCTTAAAGTCTACAAGGTGAATTCCCACATTTATCTAAGCATCTAAACTGCTGTCAACTTCAACCCACGCACACAAACACACACACACACACACACACACACACAACTGCTTTTAGAGGAGCTTAATGACTAGCAGTATATCGCTTTGAGGGGAATAAATCTCAAGGAAAACGCACACACGTATATGCAAGCACACTTATAAAAAGCTCATTAAATGTAAGCTGTGTCTGACAGAGTGAGATGTCTCACAAAGGGAAGTGATGACGAGACAGATTACAGAAAAAGAACCCTCATATCCTCCTCCTCCACTTCCAGGAATACAATTTTGGATCCAATCTTTGCTGGACACCACCAAATTTGATCTATTTCTGACCACAGGGAGGGGGTTAGTACAGAGCCCATGTGTGTGTGAGCGTGAGATACTTTTATGCTTAAACATATTTCAGTTATATAAGTGCTGAAAGTGATTTAGGTCATTTGTTACTACTTTAAGGGGTAAATGTGTGCTTAGATCTTGGGTTATGCATTGAATCTTAAGGTTCACATGTAGGTTAATATTAATCTATACGTTATATCAACAATTGCTAAAATGTGCTAAATTCAAAATTCAGATACAGCAGCAAACACTTATTGTCTATGTATAGATTTAGAGGAGTAATGTCTACCAGAGCAGAGAATGAAGTCTCTCTCTCTCTCTCTGTGTGTGTTGTATTTAGAGCTTCTCCGAGCTTTGTTGACGTAGCCGGTCTGGCCGCACGTGCATGTTAGCGCATGTGACTCATTGTATTTATACGACGGTTACAGCTGATAATGCCGCCCCAACCCACGCCGTTGTCGTTAAGCGTAGTGCTCACCCTCTGGTTCCCCCCTTAACTCTGTCAGTGCTGTTGTTTGCACTGTTAGCCCCGTTAGCTGCTAGCCGCTGGCCATCCCCATGTTGAGAGCCGTTTGGAGGCAATCTCGAATTTCGAATTCAGTACTTTAATGATTACGTGTAATGTGACAGGTGTTATTCAAAGTGATGAACCCACCACGGCAGTTCCATTCAACTTCACACCACTTTTTAATCTCATTTTGCTAGACAGACATAGTTAGCGTCTAGCGTCTTTTTCGCAGAAGCTGGTGCAGAACAAAAATTAGCTAAAAGGAGAGTGAAGATAAACTTACATTTGTCTCAGAAACGCGGCTCTGCTGGATGTATGAATACGCACTGGCTGTTAACACGTTAGCCATAGCAATCTATGTAATTTTAGGATTATGCTTAATTTGGATTCAGGACTTGGTTTAAGGTCTATTCAATTTTAGAGATAAGGGTGAAGTTCATGGTTAGTTTTGCCATGGCAATTTTATAACAGTAACACTTAAAGGGGAACGCATCAAAGTGTGTTTACAGATGTTGGAGGAGTGCAGTTAGCCTTTTGTAGCTTCAGGAGGAGCTGCGTTAATTATGATAAATGACCTCAAGTGATGTCACATGAGTCAGCGTAGGCTGCGACTGAAGACTACAAGTTTGAAAAAAAAAATCGGACGTTGTGGAGTACGAAAGAAGGGAGGTTACCAGACTTTTGTACTCCTCATCTCTGCTTAATGCTAGCAGCTCGAGGCTACATTAGCTGCTACTGCCCAAATCTCTGACGGAACTGTCGGTGGTTGAGTTGCACTGTGGGTAATGTAGGCGCCAGGTTTTGACAAGGAAGCCTGATATAAAATAAAAGATGACATCTCTGGCTCTGCTGCATCGATTTTTTAAGTGAGTCCGACAATATTGTAGGAGTTCAACGCTGAATCGGTGGAGAAACACTGCAGTGCTAGTGAGGGTTAACATTTCAAGATATTCCTCACAACAGAAGGCTTGGACATGGCCTGAAAACCAATCTTTCATACCAGCTGAGACCTAATTGGCATCACTAAACTGTAGACACAGGACAGATGCATGACGGGAAACTCGCAGCGTGAGCGTGTATTAGGAATCCACGGGTTTGTGTGTGTCGGTGTGAAGCTGGGGATTTGGTGCCGCTTTGACCCGCGCTGTACCGAGTGGAATGACTCATCATCTCCATAGTACACAACAGATGGAGCTCAGAGCTATTCAGATTCATATAATACCTCTCCATCTTCCTCCCACACTCTCCGGTGAGAGATAACTCCTGTTCGTCGGCTACTAAGTGACTCAATCCGGTGCTCCTGTTTACAAAAATATACATACTTTTTCAAGTCTATACATGTTTATGGGTAAAAGAGTGAAGAGAAAGAAAGACACAGGCGGAGGAAGATCTACTTCAGCATGTGATGTTCACATGTTGTTTGTGTTAATATATTACAGCGTTTGAGTGAAAGCATTAATTTCCTGCTTTTTGCAAACCCTCAGATCCTCTCCATTTTATCACCTCTCATCACACTAACCCTGTGAGACCCGCGATCCCAAACGACTTTACCGTCTTTCAGAGGCTGTAGCAGGATCAGTTTTAGAGCTAGAAAGTACAGATATCAAATGAAACTAGATAACTTCCTAAGGTATCCATTGGTACCAACCATGTCATGCTAGCTTGTCGGGAAGAAGGCTAAATAACGCTCCAAAGTTGGCATGGGTACCCACGAGTCTCCCCTTTACAAACATGCCCACTTTATGATAATCCCATGCAGTTTGGGTCAACCATGCAGTATTTTAAATACATTATTAATGTGTTATTTTTGCTTATTCTGAAATGATGTGTTTGTATATTTCTGCATACTGCGGTCCCTAAACAGTCTTGGAAATGCATAAATTGGGCATCCCTGTAAAGCTTGTGGAACCAATGAGCCCAACTATATTCATGTGTGATGATGTTAGTCCCCATTGCAGCCAT
This sequence comes from Helicolenus hilgendorfi, assembly GCA_916700815.1. Lineage (NCBI taxonomy): Eukaryota > Metazoa > Chordata > Actinopteri > Perciformes > Sebastidae > Helicolenus > Helicolenus hilgendorfi. The sequence goes on from CAKALG010042317.1 coordinate 9,247, forward strand.
TTCATTGTAATGAGATTGAAATTTGACCTCACTATATAAAATGACCTGTGGTGACCTCTAGGATAATCACAGCCTCATGAAACTTTACAACCACAAACTACAGACCCAGAGCATTCAGAGGATGGATGGCTTCCCTAGGTAGACTGATAATAAGGAGGTTTCCGAGCAGTTTCCACAACAGAAGTGCTCGCCATCCAATCGCCGAAAAATGCAATTCTTGCAGAAATCTCCTAATGTCAAAAGTTTTTAATGCCAAATCACAGCAAGGCTTTTTTTTATGGTGTTCCTCACGGTCTTAGTGTCTTAATGTGGTATTTTGGAGGGATTATTGATCATTTTTATCAATTCTTGAGTGTTAAAAAGTGGTAAAATTAAGCATCAAATCTGTGTAATAAATGATATCAATCCCAAAATTGCTGCAATAACTACATTAATCTCCAAGTTCCCAGCTTTCAGATGATGTACATCACTTTTATGTGACATCAACTGTTGGCCTGCTATCTTCCCCTAAAGACCCCCTGCGTACCCCTCTACAAAAAGACAGAAAGATGGGTCTATGTCATTCCCAGAGGGTTAAATCGTCATTCATCTTAATGATCAAAGTGCTATGATTCGAGCCTCTGACACCATCAGCCTCATTTCTAACCGAGGGCTATTAAACTGAACGCCTGACTCCGTGCTCCTGCATTTCCCAGCGTGAACCCATCCCTCCTCCATCCTGTGTAGAATACCATTTACTGGGACTCCACTGACTTGAGTAATGGAGAAATACCCTCTTTTAGCCACTAGATGGCGGTGGTGGATCACTGACACAGGGTGATTTGGAAACAGAGGCACATGCTCCACTGTTCAGCAGACAAAAGCAGGGCAAATCCCACCTAACCTTTTAAATGTGCTTGGCCCAGATGAACGTTATACGGTTATGGAACGTAATCACGAGCTCCTGCTGATCTGAGGGTGTCGGAAATCAAAGCAGGCAGTAGCTTAGTAAATGAAAAAGCAGTGAGACGGAAAACTGCATCAAAAAGGGGGAGTTTTTTTTTTGGTGGGATCCCGCCTATTCTATGTAGAGGAGAAAAATGATAAACGGAATTAGAGGCAGCAAGGAGGAAACTGAACGAGACGCAGATAAACAATACTCCGGGTCTGTCTGTGTGATACAACTGCAAACCTGCGAAATGGAATACATCAGAGCGCTTAAACAAATCTGCGTGACAGGCGAATCTGCTCAGATGTGCAGTTTTTCCCTCCGCGTGTGTGCACACGTGCGTGCGCGTTTGAAGCGGCAAC